>CM035847.1:103858768-104136268 GCA_020510985.1 Pholidichthys leucotaenia | reverse complement strand
TGATTTAGCCCTTTGCTCCTCTGGATTGGTGAGTCCTAAGGACAGAGGAAATGAGGCTGGATCCAAAGTAGCTTCCAGTATTTGCACCAGATGGCCCATGACAATGGAGTATATATCAGCAATTTGGCAAAAATAATGACCAGGAGATTTTTGTAGGACATCAGAAGTCAAGACTTGTATTATGACTCTTAGAATCACACTGATTGGTGGGATAGGCAGAACGTATACTCAAAACTAACATTACCTTAAAGTAATTAATCAAGGATAAGTACGTAAGACACACACACAAACTTGTAAGAGTGACTGATGAGTGCTCATCTGAGGGGAGTTATTTATTTATTTTTTGCATACTTTATTGAGCCCCAGAGGGAAATTCAGGGTATCCACCTGGATGGATGAGGCAGTCACGGTACAGCGCCAATCCCTTCAAGATTCACACAGACATTCATACCTAGGGCCACTTTAGAGTCTCCAATTAAACTAACTTGCATGTTTTTGGCCTTTGGGAGGCAATCAGAGTACCCAGGGTAAACCCACGCAGACACAGGGAGAACATTCAAACTCCACACAGAAGGGTCACTGATGGTCAGGGGACGGGATCGAACTCACGATGGTCAGGAGTGGAATCGATCCCGTGACCTTCTTACTGTGCTGCCACTGTGCTAACCACTGTGCCACCGAGCTGCCCATTTAGTACTTTATAATGAAACCCACAGGTTACAGATGAGTACAGGGTCAGTTCCAGAAAAAAAAAAAAAAAAAAACAGAGCAGAAAAAAACCAAAAAAAACAAAAGAGGAGAACCAGTAAAACTGGTTTTAAAACAGTGTAAAACAGTGTAGCAACATGGTAAAAACAAGGAAAAAACAATAGCAACATAGTAAAAACAGAAAAATGTGTAAAACATGGAAAAAAATAATTAAAAACTGTCCAACCACAGTGTAAAACATGATAAAAACAAGGACAGTAAGAAAGCAGCACATACTATATTATGTCTCAAATTTTATCTGACATACACTCAAGAAATGAACCAGGATTATTTTTTACTTTACATTAATGATTCTATTTCACTTAAAATATATATGTTTACATAAAATATGTCTTTAAAGTTAATATAATTATTTCCCCTGTTAATTGAACAAAATAGCATTGTATCTTGCAATCATAAATAGTCCAGAAGTCAGATGGGGTTCCTTTGCACTTCCCCACCCCATCCCCAATCCCCACCCCCAAGACAGTAAAGCAACCCTTATATTTTCTGAAGCCTTGGGATGCACACTATGTGAAATGACTAGGTAGGGGTGCATAACCTCATTTACACTAAACTTTTTCAGTCCATCTCACAACACCTTCATACGTACTGTATATGGATTTGCACTGCTCATTCATTCATTCATTCATTCATTCATCTTCTACTAATTAATCCTTTTCGGGTCACAGGGGGGCAGAATTCTATCCCAGCATCTTTGGGCGAGAGGCAGGTCACACCCTGGACAGATCGGCAGTCCATCGCAGGGCCAACACATTCATACCCAAGGACAATTTAGAATCCACAGTTAATGGCAATTAACCTAACCTGCATGTCTTTGGCCTGTGGGAGGAAACCGGAGTACCCAGAGAAAACCCACGCAGACACTGGGAGAACATGCAAACTCCACACAGAAGGGTCACTGATGGTAAGGGGTGGAATCGAACCCACAATAGTCAAGGGTGGGATCAAACCCATGACCTTCTTGTTGTGCTGCCACAGTGCTAACCACTGCTCCACCAAGCTGCCCGATTTGCATTGCTTTTAGGTACAAATAGGTCACAATGTTTGTCGCTTCAGTTTTTCACATTATTATAAACTAGTCTATACAAATCCATCCATCCATCCATCCAGCCATCCATCCACCCATCTTCTACCACTTTTCCGGAGGTCCGGGTCACGGAGGAAGCAGTTCAAGCAGAGAAGCCCAAACTTCCCTCTCCCTGGCCACCTGCTCCAGCTCTTCAGAGAAGATACCAAAGCATTCCCAAACCAGCTGGGAGATGTAGTCTTTCCAGCGAATCCTGGGTCTGCTCTGGGGTCTCCTCTCATTGGGACATGCCAAAAACACCTCAAGTGGGAGGCGTCCAGCAGGCATCCTGATCAGATGCCCATACTACCTCTGGCTCCTTTCAATGTGGAGGAGCAGCGGTTCTACTCTAAGCCTCTCCCGGCTGACTGAGCTCCTCACCTTATCTCTGAGGGTGAGTCCAGCAATCTCATGGAGAAAGCTCATTTCAGCCTCTTGTATCCGTGATCTCATTCTTTTGGTCATTAACCAAAGCTCATGACCATAGGTGAGGGTAGAAATGTAGATTGACTGGTAAATCGACAGCTTTGCCTTAGAACTAAGCTCCCTCTTCACCACAGCAGACTGGTACAACGTCCGCATCACTGCAGATGCTGCTCCAATCTATCTGTCAAGCTCTCGCTCCATTCTCCCCTCACTCATGAATAAGACCCCGAGATACTTAAATGCCTCCACTTGGGGCAGGAGCTTGTCCCCAACCCAAAGAGGACAAGCCGCCTTTTTCCGGCTGAGGACTATGGACTTGGACTTGTAGGTGCCGATTCTCATCCCAGCTGCTTCACACTAGGCAGCAAGACCTGTCCCAGTAAGACCTGTAGGTCATTGCTGGATGAAGCCAACAGGATAACATCCTCTGCAAACAACAGAGATGAGATCTTGTGGTCACCAAGCATGACACCCTCCGTTCCCAGGTTGCACCTAGAAACTGTCCATAAAAATTATGAACAGGATTGATGACAAAGGGCAGCCCTGGCAGAGTCCAACTCTCACTGGGAATGAGTCCGACCGAGTGTTGGCAATATGAACCAAACTCTCACAACGGTCGTATAGAGACCGGATAGCTTGTAACAACAAGCCCAAAACCCCATTCTCCCGAAGCACCCCCCACAAAAATCCACGAGGGACACGGTCGAATGCCTTCTCCAAGTCTATACAATTGATACATTAATTTACAGATAATTTCTCCAGAATGAAAGTATAACTTGATATTGCTGCAAATTTTCAATAATAGTTCCAATCAAACCAATTCAACCCCCACTGCAAATTAGGTTTATTGGCAAAATGTACTAGTCTTCCTCAGAAGTGTCAGCTGATTGCTGTGAAGTGTCATTTATCAGCTGTTTTTCCTAGGTGCGGCCAGCCCAGTGGAATTGTTAGATCCACTGGGCTGGCCCTGCCCTCCGCTGTCTGATGGTCTCTGCAGAATGTATTCCCAGGTGTGGGAAAGCATAAATACCCCCTCCTCCCGATTCATACTGTCCTTACCCCGCTTCCTGATTTCTATGGCCTCCTTGAGCCACCTTTTGTGTCTGTTGCTCTCTGATCCAATGATTATGACATTGCAAAATCCACCTTTTTTCAATACAGAGAAAAAATCTACAGACAAAAAGAAGGATTTGTAAAGGAAGACCCACTATCAGCCATCATGAGCAGCTTTTTCAATGAGGATATGGAAAACAAAGCCATCAACACAGCACCCATACAATGCAAACCAACCCTCTGGAAGAGATAAGTGGATGACATATTGGAGAATATAAAAAAAAGGACACACATTCACAGACCATCTGAACAACACGGACAGCACTGGTAAAATAAAATTCCCACACAAAGAGGAAGAAAATGGTACCATAGCTTTTCTGGACATGAAAATCCATCACACTGATGACAGCAGTATAAAAATCTCAGTCTACACGAAACCAACCAACATGGATCAATACCTACTATTGACATCAGAACACCCCACAGCACACAAACTATCAGTTGTCAGGAAACTATACGAACCATCATTACAAACCTAGAAGACAGACAGAAGATGGAAAACCATGTAAGACGTGCACTCACACACTACCAATATCCGATATTGGCCATAAATAAAGGGAAGCCACACGTCAAAAACAAAGAAAACTAAAAAGAAAAAAGACAGACCCAAAGCCGAAATCAAAAACAAGGACATCATAACCATACCATACATCTGAGGGATAACAGAACCAATTCAAAGGATCATGAAAAAACACAAAATAAACACAGCGGTAAAACCACACAAAAAATTAAGACGGTTATTAGTAGACCCTGAGGACGAAATAGAACAAGGCAAAAAATACAATGTATTGTATGAAATGTCATGCAGATCATGTAACAAGACCTACATCGGAGAAACGGGAAGATCATTCACCACAAGGAGAAAAGAACACCAGAAGGAATGTGGCAAAGAAATACAAGGACGGTTCACAAGATCACAAAAAGAACAGGCAGAACAAGCAATATTAAGATCAGCAATATCAGATCACTGCAAAAGAAATAATCACATCATGGACTGGAACAACATTAAAATCATTGGATTGGAGAGTACCAGTCACAAACGCTGGCTCAAGGAGGCCATAGAAATAAGGAAGCGGGAAAAAGACAGCATGAATCCGGATGAGGGGGCATTGATGTTTTCCCACACCTAGGACTACATTCTCCAGAGACCATCGGATGGCAGAGTGCTGGGCCGGCCGAGTGGATCTGGCAGTTCTGCTGGGCTGGCCCTGCATAGGAAAAACAGCTGATAAATGACACTTCACAGAAATCAGCTGACACTTCTGAGGAAGACTGCAGTTGACAGTCGAAACATGTAAAGGTAAAAACATCTCCTTTTTATCCTTGTCTGAAATAACACAAACAAGCTGATAATTGAAGAGGAAGACAAAATTAACCTACTCCCAGCAGGATCCAGCACAACATCGTCAACCGAGGACACGTCCTTCTGCCAGCGTGAATGGCACACCGCCACAGCAGCAACCAGCATCAGAGACAAGAGAGCAGCAGCACTAAGTGCAGCCGAACAGATTGCTGTGTACACTACTTAATTGGGTTCAGGTCCAACGATCCGACCACCTGGACCCACAGACGGTCCCATCATCGCAGATGAGAATCACTGCACAAAAGAGGCCAGCCGCCATCCAGAAGGCCAATGGTTCGAGATGGCACACCAGCCGTCTGCGAAAGGTAAGGGCAGCTGCCTCGGATCAAGTCACAGCACTGGAGCCGACCCAGCTGGTGTGGGACCCGGGCTGGGATGTTGCTGACAAGCAAGCCATGACTCCAGCAAGATGACACCCAGGTCTGCTGCAGCCAGCGCCCCTGGGGGCGCTTCCACCGCTGGCTCGACTGAGGGTCCTGAAGGTGAACTTCAACAGTGACTCTGCTTTGCAATGTTTAGACAGAGCAGGGTTGATTTCAGCGGCAGAATAACTGACTCAATGGTGCAGGGTTAACCAGCAGTGTACCCGGTTGCCCAGGTTATATTTTCTCTGCTTGTTGTAAAAAAGGGGGAGGGGGCTGCTGTGATGTGAAATGTTAATGATGTTTTGTGGTTTTTGAAGGGGGAGGTAAATGTTAGATATTGACATATTAACAACAGGTAACATGGATGTGAGGACGCAGGCAGGGTGAAGTCATCACAATGTGTTTACTTAAAGGGACTGCTGGCAGGAGTTGTCCTCTTTGGCACCTCGTCTTCAAGCCGATCACAGCCTGCTACAGCTTAGTGTTAGCTTATTAGCTACTAACCCCCCCCCCCCCCGCCCCAGCACATGTATCATCTTTGTGTCTTGTAATAAAGTTTGGGTTCAGAACAACTCCAGCCTCCACTGTCCTATTTCCAGACATAACACATGACAGGCTGAAATGTTGGTGGATTGTGTAAAGAAACACAAACAAACATAAACGGCAACTTATAGTGGCCAGAAAGCTTTTGATGGTTGTTTTTCCTTATTGCACCATTAATTATGTTAGCTGTTATCATTACAGGTCTAGACAGATATACTCAAGAGTCTGACACTACCCATACATACTGTATATTGTCAGTAGTTATGCAGTTCTACAACCTCATCTCTCTGTAGACAATGACCTGTCTTTACAGCACAAGATGACTCATTCAGGTGCAATAAACAGATGCAGCTGGATTTAGACGTTCTACAGTCTCCTTTCCACAAAAACTGGTTAATCATCAACTGACTTTAATTTCCAAATATTTCCAAATAGCAAAATATATCTGTGTGAGTGGGGACAAAATGAGTCAAATTTTCCTTCCTGCAGATCTTCCTTTTTGTTGGAACAGAAGCTGCGGCTTCAGCCATCACCCATTTCGGATAACTTACGTGGAATTGTATAATCAGAGGAGTCTTTGTCTAATTTGACCTTGTTGTTATATTATTCAGTTTCTTTTAACCTGTACTGTACTATCCGAAATAAATAAATTCATTCAAATTCATTCATTCATGAGTTGATCGGTGTGTTGATCAGGTAATGCAAGGAAAGTTGACACAAGTGGAGCAAAATTTCATAAAATTTCATATTGATGGCATTGATGAATTTAATCTGAAATCATTAATTGATTGTAGACCTATCCCCATCCTGTAGTAACACATACAGAACATAAGTGGCAATGTGCAACAATGTTGATTTTCAGGTATTTAGGGGCTTCAGTCAAGCCCGCAGTGGGCGGCGGACCTGGATGCCATCTCGAACCATTGGTCATCTGGAAAGCAGCTGGCCCCAAACACGTGGCGATCTGTCTCGGTGAGGATAGAAACATCTGCAGGTCGTCTAGGCATTGGGATCAGCGGACCTGAACCCAATTGAGTACTGTGAGTGGCGATCTGTTTGACTGCACTCGGCGCTGCTGCTCTCTTGTTCCTGATGCTAGTTGCTGCCATGGCGGCGTGACTCTCATGCTGGCGGTAGGATGTGCCCCTGGTTGGCATTGTCCCGCTGGATCCTGTTGGGCCACGAACTCTCTATCCTGCAACACTGTGGCGGCTCCTTGCTGATGACAATGGGTGTGGATAACAGATGAGTCCGGTTTCTGCCCTTTTTCCTTGCTTTCCTCCCCTTGCAGTGTCAAGCTCAGAGTGGCTGTATCCCTGTCCAGGTGTGTTGCACTCCCAACATTAGTGTTCCAACAGAGCCCCTGGAAAACAAACACCGGGAGGACTCTTGACCCGTAGCGAACCGCCAGCGATACAATCCATACTACGCTGACTTGTGTGTGTCCATAGCCATACAACCCCGCTGGATTCTTCTCAACAGGAGGGTTGGAACAGAATTCCTTTACTGTAACCCAGTTCATCACTGACCTCACAGCGGCGGCGTCCTGCAGCAACGGTAAGCCAACATCATCTAACCTCACCGTGCGCCACTTGTACGCCACCCCTCGGGAGCCCACTGCGTTGACGGTGGTTCTTGGTGGTTCTTTTGGACTGGGTGGCGGGCTTGATGTCAGTCGTGTCAATTGGTACACCTTGGCGAAGTGATTGAGCTTACCGCAGTGTCTGGATCACTACTCCCTGGCTGGGAAGGATCGCGCTCGCTTTCGGTGCCTTCGGGGGGCCACAGTTACAGCATAAATGGTGTACCATGATGTTCCGTTGCTCCGTAACATACACCTCTTCCAACCAAGCTGCGGTGTTAATGGGTACTTCTGCTGGGGTAACTGCATAATCTAGCGAGATTTGTTGTTGTGGCTCATCTAGCTGTGATGGTAGCTTGTCGGCAGCCTACAACTGGAATGCCAACTCCGCTGTCTTCGCCAGCAGTAGGTCGTCGGGTGCCCTGATTAGCCTCGCCCGTGGCCATGGGTTGCTGGTGTGCTCCTCTAGCTGGTCCCGCACCATTTCCTTCTCTAGTTGCCCAAACCTCCACCTGCTCACCAGACAGCAGAGTCTGGCTCGTCCAGCCACGTCACTCTCCAACCGGAGTGCCAGACACGTGTCCATCTTCAGGAAAAACATTGAGTTTTCCTCCAGAATGCCAAATGTTCTGTTCATCGGCATTTGTTATGTCTGGAAATAGGACAGCGGAGGCTGGAGTTGTACTGAACCCTAACTTTATTACAAGACATCAAAGATGATACACGTGTAGGAGGGTTAGTAGTTAATAAGCTAACACTAAGCTGTAGCAGGCTGTGATCGGCTTGAAGGCGAGGCGCCAAAGAGGACAACTCCAGCCAACAGTCGCCTTAAGTAAGCATGGAGTGATGACATCACCTACCTGCATTCTCACATCTGTGCTGCCTATTGTTAATATGTCAATATCTAACATTGTGCTGCTTCTATCCCTCTGCATGCTCCCCGTGGATAGGCAGGGCTTTTGCTCACACAGTAGGAGGAGCCAGAAAAAGTGATTCAGCGAGCTGAAAGGTCTGCTCACAATTTTAAATTTGTCCCGATTCAGACTAAAAGTGTGCTTCTTTTTGTGATTGCTTCACACAGCAAAGCCCTCTGTTTTTGCCCAATTGAAGAGGTTGGTTTCAACTCTGGCTCGATTACTCATGTAACACCCATGTTTACACTACGTTTACATGATTAGTGCAACCTTTCTTACATCATTATCGGCTGTGTTAGAGAGTGCTACGGGAAAGAAACAACTCAAAATAGGCGGTAAGGTCCATGAAGTTGAAATGCTCACTATGTAGCTCTCTACTGTGCTGTCTCTGAGACGTGCATATTGTAAACAAACAAACAAATGGCACTTACCGATGACGTAAAGTCATGTGTTTCGGTTGTCCATGATAACACATAAACAGTAGTGGCCAAAACATTTGTATTTATTGTTTTGTTTTATTTTATTTATGTTTTATTTATTTAGGATATTTTAAATATTATACATTTCTATTCAAATGTTTAATATTGTTCATAAAAGTTCAAAGCTCTTTGAAAAGTTGTACATAGACTGTTATCATTATATCACTATATTCAGGGCATAAAATGTTCCTCATGACTTCAAAGATATATTATCATTCATCATGACAGTTTTTGGGAAAATGTATCATCCATCAAAATTTATCGTTACAGGCCTACTGGCATGGTGGCCTAATGGTAGACTATCCACCCCACAGCTGGGAGGTTTTCGGTTCCAGCCCTAGTAGGGTCATACCAAAAGACCATAAAAATGGTACTTTCCACCTTCTAGCTTGGTGATCAGCATAAATAGTATGGGGACAGAAAAAAAACTTGTTTATTCAGCCATAGGGGAAGCACAAAAAAACAGTATACCCCTAGTGCCAGTCCCAAGACTGGGTAAATGGGGAGGGGTGCGTTTGTAAGGGCATTCGGTGTAAAGTCTTTGCAAAACCAATCTGTGGAAAAATGTGCGTGTGTGTGTGTGTGTGTGTGCGTGTGCGCCTCAGGTTGAAATTGAGCTTTAATAAAACAGTTAATAGCCCACCATTACTGGCAATTTGCATCATGGAACAATATCAATGACTGTTTGTACAAATATTTTGAATGTATGACTAAAAGGAAATTCAGTCACCTTTGTCACATTATAAGAATATTAACTTTGTGCTATAAAATGTGATGCCATCAAAGCACAGGTGAACAGTTTTGGGGCTACACCATACTGGAATTTTTTCTGCACTTTATGGATTTTAATTGTGTAACAATGTTCCATCCATTTTGATTTGAGTTTTAGCATACTAATAAAGTTGGTGTGGTTTGGACTAGTCCTACATAAATGAACTGCACAAAATTAACAAGTATTAACATGATCCATTCACACAAATAAAGCTAAGGCAGATCATTTTCACAGTAAAAGGTTTATGGAATTGGTAAAAATCTATTCAGTTTTTTTAAATACATATACTGTATTATATGTACATTAATTTGGCCAGTTTCATAGCACACCATATTTAAAATTGTTTCATACATTTTAACTTACTAAATTAAATTGATTTAATAATGAATGCAATAGTAATAAGTATTGGAATGTTTTCCTTTGCATGGGAGAGCATGAATACAGTATGACTCCCAATACAGTGAGAAAAATGTCAGCCAGTGTTCATGTAAGACTTGAATACAGCTGGTGCTTGAGTGGGTTTGCCTCCAAGCAGCAGAACATTAGTGCTAATGAACACCAGCAGTGACTCATTAATTAACCTAAACTCTTGTGGGAGATAATCAGTTGAATGCCTACAGTTAACAAGCCTTTTTTGCAGTTGATTTTCTCCTAATATGCTGTTGAACAGTTACAAATATAAAAAGTCTGCAGGGAGGCTATCCAACTAAAATGTTACAGTAATGGGGAGACGTCCAGGCTGCTGGCTTGGTTGGAATTGTATGAGACAGCCCTTTCAAACAAACCGTGATGAACTGCACCCAAATCCGGTTGCATTTCCTTATAAGAGTGTATGCTTTTAATAGCCATATGTAGAAGAAGAGATTTGATTGAAACCACAGACCATTTCCTCTTACCCAACATTGAAGTCACCGAGGAGCATTAACTATCTCCAGAAATGTTTTACTTAATTCTCTAAATCATAATGCTTTTTTGCTTATATGGCATGTCTCTTAACCCAATCACAAAGTGCTTTATAGATGTAATAAAAGAGATTAAAAGAATAAACTTATTGTAAGAAAAATGGTTAAAGATAAACCTACAAAAATATTTAATGCAGTGGTTTAAAACATGCTAATGGAAAAAGTAGTTTGGTATCCAAGGTTGTTCCACAGTTAAGGTTGTCCAAAGGCAAAAGCTCTGTTCTCACTATTTATGGGCTGAGACAAGTGTAAGAGTAACATTTTGAAATCTCTGGCAACAGATACAATCCGGGCGCAATTGTCTCTAAATTGGCCATGGACGATTAGAGAATATAGCTACTTGGTTACAGTTAGGAAAATATAAGTTTGTTTTAAATGGACCCCTTCATGACACAAACCCTGTTTCAATGCCATGCCTTTGAACCACGTTACTAATGCCACAACCCACCGCTTCGCTATGTGCAATTAAAGGACGCCTTTTTCTTAGTATAGTGACATCAGTGGTTCAGACCCAGCAGCACATGTTCCTAAATCAGTTTGAATAGACTAGGCTTGGACTCTCTGCCTTCAAATGCTGCAGGATCCACAAGAGAATGGAACCATTCAGTTCCCAGGTCAGGCTCTACACTGAAAACCTGGTATCCCTAATTAAACATCAGGTCACTGGAAAGTGGAAGTGGCGGAACATAATAAATACAAAAATTGCTTTCAGCACTCCCATGGGACTGTATGAGCCAAACCAGATACCTTTTGCACTGCAGAATGCTCCATCAACTATTCAAAGGCTGATGTCATGCTGCTTTGGTGACCTAAATTTTACTAACCTCCTGATTTATTTTGATGACCTCATCATATTTTCAAAATATGGAATATTTATATTTTTTGATTTGATTTTTGATTTTTTATACTTTATTGATCCCCAGAGGGGAAATTGAGGGCATCCACCTGGATGGATGAAGCAGCCACGGTACGGCGCTATCCCTTCACCATTCACACACACATTCACACCTAGGGCCACTTTAGAGTCTCCAGTTAACCTAACCTGCATGTTTTTGGCCTGTGGGAGGAAACCGGAGAAATCCCGGCGTAAACCCATGCAGATGCAGGGAGAACATGCAAACTCCACACAGATCACTGTTGGTCAGGGGCTGGGATCGAACCAGGAATCCCATGGCCAAGGGTGAGTTGCTGTGCTGGTGCAGTGCTAACCACTGCGCCACTGCACCGCCCAATACACCACCGGTATATTCTGCAGTTTTTGGGATTTGGAGAATACTATAGGCAGTAATTAGCTGCCCCTTATACCAACTTACTGGTGACCCAAATAGAAAAACAAGAGGGAAAAAGGAAACAACTGCTAATGAATGTAAAGGGGCATTTCAATCACTGACCCCAGTTACATGGTCAAAATAAACAGATAACTGGCAATATACTGATAATGCCAATAATCAGTTTTCTCCTGTTTACATGCACTGAATAAATGGATTGCTGGAGGGGAAACCACTTGCCTTACTGACCCCAATTACATGGCCTTTATTGGCTTATTCTGTTTACATGGCCACTTGAATAATCAGATAACTGCAGAAATCCAATCATAACTGGTTTATTCATGTGCATGTAAACATGGTCACTGAAAAAAAGGTTATGTTCTGCAGCCATCCTCAGCTAGCAGACTATAACCTACCTTTCATCCTCGACGCAAATGCCTCAAGGGAGGGGCTTGGTGCTGTCTTGGCACAGATGCAGGATGGGGCCGAGAATGTTATAGCCTATGCCAGCCGAGGTCTAACTCTAGCTGAAAGAAAATATGCTGCACAGTAACAAGCAGTGTTGATCAAGTTATTAAAAAATAGTAACTATTTACACTTACTAGTTACTTCTTTTAAAAAGTAACTGTTACTTTTGAGTTACTGCATGATTAAAGTAACTTGTTACTTGGAAAAGTAATTTTCACGTTACTTTTAAATGCATACTTAAATCATCTTACACATGCATCAAGATCAAGGGCCCCTTGTTCTCAACAGAAAAAAGAAGAAAAAGAAAACTGATGAGCAAAAAGTCACATCTTACAGAGAAAAAAATGTCTCATATTTACACAAACTATTATAATCAGTAGAAAGTCAGAAATTTACTAGAAATAAAGCTGTGAATTCACAGAGAAAATTTTGAACCCCTTGGTGGGCCGCTTTTGGCCCACGAGCCATATGTTTGACACCCCTGGACCAGCCCATTAATAATACATATTTAGAGGATTTACTTCCATGAAATAGTTGCATATCACAACAGCACGTAAATGAATGAGATAAAATAAAACAGAAAGCACACATAAATGAAAGTTCACTGCTTAGAAGAAGCTGTTCTTGACTGCAGCAAATCACAGTCACTTTTTCTCTGTGCTGAAGAAAACTTTAAATGTATTTAATGTGGACATTAAATGCGAGCTTCTTGCTAAAAAAAAAAAAAATACTTCTGTTTAACCACAGATGTAGGAGCTGTTAAGGGCTACTTACCACTTGGATAACAGGTGATCAGGGATAGATATGAGAAGTTGCCACCGCCACGGCATTTCTGCCCATCGGGTTGTGATGTGAACTGGGGCAGGACAGGAAACGGACCTGAGAAGCAGACTGTGTGATGGTTGTGTCAGTTAAGGTAGGGTCAGTTTATATTTATTTGCTTATTTATTTGCTTGCCTTTGCCTTTGGCATGACAGCCTCCAGTGGCTTGAGGTCACTGGTGGCGCTGGGGATGGCAGTTGTCCAGCCAATAGCCACCAAAACTGTGTATTCATCCCCAGTTGGCAGCTGATGAGGAGGGTGTCTAGCAACTGCAAGTTGTATAATCATCTGTTTGCGCTAAAATATCTATCCATATTAATAAAATGAGTAATGCGAGTAACGCATCTGATCAAATTTCAATGCATTACTGAATTTTTAAACAGTATTTTTTTTACACAGCACTTTACTGCAAAAGTAGTGGCATTACAGTAACACTCGCAACACTGGTAACAGGAAACAACACAATGACCCTGAAAACTACATAAATACAGTAGTTGTGTGTTCACAAAAACACACGTCATTACCTTTGCCATCACTCCAAATATAGCTAACTGCCATTGCATTCCACCCTAATTTTACAGACGGGTGTACTCCTGTACATGAAGGCCACTTCACATGAAGGTCTTACATGCAGAACCCTCCTTGCATGCATATCATACAGGGAGTAACCACCCTCCCCATATACACATGCATGAGTAATCACCAATAAAAAAAAGTATGACCAAATGGAACACAACCATGAACCAAAAGGATTATTTAGCCAAAGTTACAACTCAAAAGGAGCAACAAACAAACCAAATCAAGTGATTGTTGTCCCCATACACAAATGGTCACATACCAAGTGGTCCCATACCACAAATCACAAAATCAACAGACTCATGCAACAGTCCTTCCCATACAGCTGTGGACAAAATTGTTGGTACCCCTCTGTTAATGAAAGAAAAAACCCACAACGGTCACATAAATAACTTGAATCTGACAAAAGTGGTAATAAATAAAAATCCTATGAAAATTAACCAATGAAAATCAGACAGTGCTTTTGAATTGTGGTTCAACAGAATTACTTTAAAAAACAAATTAATGTAACAGGCCCAGACAAAAATGATGGTACCCCTAGAAAAGATTGAAAATAATGTGACCATAGGGACATGTTCAACCAAGATGTGTCCTCTAATTAATATCACAGGTGTCTACAAACTTTTAATCAGTCAGTTGGCCTATTTAAAGGTTGACAAGTAGTCACTGTGCTGTTTGGTGACATGGTGTGTACCACACTAAACATGGACCAGAAGAAGCAAAGGAGAGAGTTGTCTCAGGAGATTAGAAAGAAAATTATAGACAAGCATGTTAAAGGTAAAGGCTATAAGACCATCTCCAAGCAGCTTGATGTTCCTGTGACTACAGTTGCACATATTCAGAAATTTAAGATCCACGGGACTGTAGCCAACCTCCCTGGACGTGGCCGCAGGAGGAGACGGATAATACGAATGGGAACAAAAGAGCCCAGAACAACCTCTAAACACATTCATGGTCAACTCCAAGGTCAAGGTACATCAGTGTCAGATTGCACCATCTGTCGTTGTTTGAGCCAAAATGGACTTCATGGGAGACGACCAAGGAGGACACCACTGTTGAAAACAAATCATAAAAAAGCCAGACTGGAATGTGCCAAACTGCATGTTGACAAGCCACAAAGCTTCTGGGAGAATGTCCTATGGACAGACGAGACAAAACTGGAACTTTTTGGCAAGGCACATCAGCTCTATGTTCACAGACGCAAAAATGAAGCATACCAAGAAAAGAACACTGTCCCTACTGTGAAACATGGAGGAGGTTCTGTTATGTTCTGGGGTTGCTTTGCTGCATCTGGCACAGGGTGTCTTGAATCTGTGCAGGGTACAATGAAATCTCAAGACTATCAAGGTATTCTAGAGAGAAATGTGCTGCCCAGTGTCAGACAGCTTGGCCTCAGTTGCAGATCATGGGTCTTGCAACAGGATAATGACCCAAAACACACAGCTAAAAATACCCAAGAATGGCTAAGAGCCAAACATTGGACTATTCTAAAGTGGTCTTTTATGAGCCCTGATCTAAATCCTATTGAACATCTGTGGAAGGAGCTGAAACATGTCGTCTGGAGAAGGCACCCTTCAAACCTGAGACAACTGGAGCAGATTGCTCATGAGGAGTGGGCCACAATACCTGCTGAGAGGTGCAGAAGTTTCATTGACAGTTACAGAAATCGTTTGATTGCAGTGATTGCCTCAAAAGGTTGTGCAACAAAATATTAAGTTAAGGGTACCATCCTTTTTGTCCAGGCCTGTTTCATGGGTTTGTTTTTTAAAATAATTCTGTTGAACCACAATTCAAAAGCATTGTCTGATTTTCATTGGTTAATTTTCATAGAATTTTTATTTATTACCACTTTTGTCAGATTCAAGTTATTTCTGTGACCTTTGTGGGTTTCTTTCATTAACAGAGAGGTACCAACAATTTTGTCCACGGCTGTAACATGTACCCATCCAGCCATCCAGCCATTTTCAACCACTTTTCTGGATGTCCGGGTCACGGAGACAGCAGCTGAAGCAGAGAAGCCCAGACTGCCCTCTCCCCAGCGACCTGCTCCAGCTCTTCAGAGAGGATAGTAAGATGTTCCCAGGCCAGCTGGGAGACATAGTCTCTCCAGTGTGTCCTGGGTCTGCCCCCAGTGGGATGTGCCCAAAACACCTCAAATGGTAAATGGCATTCACTTATATTGCGCTTTTATTCTCATCTCTTGATGACCAAAGCGCTTTACAGATCCTGCTATCCACCCATTCACACACACATTCACACACTGATGGCAGCATGCTACCTAACATGGTGCTTCCAGACCCACCAGGAGCAATTATGGGTGAAGTGTCTTGCCCAGGGACACAACGGCAGGATATCCGGGGAGAGCGGGATTCGAACCGCCAACCATGCGGTTATTGGATGACCTGTCCTACCTTCTGAGCCACTGCTGCCCCAAGTGGGAGGTGTCCAGGAGGCAACCTGATCAGATGCCCAAACCACCTCAACTGGCCCCTTTCAATGTGGAGGAGCAGCGGTTCTACTCTTAGCCACTCACCCTATGTCTAAGGGTGAGTCCAGCAATCATATGGAGAAAGCTCATTTCAGCCACTTGCATCCATGATCTCATTCTTTCGGTCATTACCCAAAGCTCATGACCATAGGTGAAGGTAGGAACGTAGATTGAACGGGTAAAGTGACAGCTTTGCTTTAGAGCTCAGCTCCCTCTTCACAGACCGGTACAACTTCCACATAACTGGCAGATGCTGCTCTGATCCATCTGTCAATCTCTCGCCGTCTGATCCGTCTGTCAATCTCTCGTCTGTCAATCTCTCGCGTCTTGTTAATGAGACCCCAAGATACTTAAACTCCTCCACTTGGGGAAGGAGCTTGTCCCCAACCTGGAGATGACAATCCACCCTTTTCCGGCTGAGGACCATGGACTCTGACTTGGAGGTGCTGATTTTCATCCCAGCCACTTCACACTAAGTAGCAAGCCATTCCTGCAAGACCTGTAGGTCATTGGTCGATGAAGCCAACAGGACAACGTCATCTGCAAACAGCAGAGATGAGATCATGTGGTCACCAAACACCCTCCACTCCTTCGCTGTGCCTAGATATCCTGTCCATAAAAATGAACAGGATTAGTGACAAAGGGCAGCCCTGGCAGAGTCCAACTCTCACTGGAAACAAGTTCGACTGGGTGTTGGCAATACAAGCCAAACTCTTGCAACGGTCATATAGGGACTGGATAGCTCGTAACAACAAGCCTGATAACCCATACTCCCGCAGCACACCCCACAAGAGACCATGAGGGACGCAGTCAAATGCTTTTTCCAAGTCCACAAAACACATGTGGACTGGTTGGGTAAACTCCCAAGAGCCCTCAAGGATTCTCGAGAGGGAAAAGAGTTGGTCAAATGTACCATGACCAGGACGAAAACCACATTGCTCCTCCTGAATCAACCAACGGTCGGATTCTTCTCTCTAGTACCCCGGTATAGATCTTCTCATGGAGGCTGAGAAGTCTGATTCCCCCTTAAAGTTGGAAAACACTCTCCAATTCTTCTTCTTAAAAAGAGGAACCACCACCCCAGTTTGCCATGCCAAAGGCATTGTCCCCAACCTCCACGCAATGTTGCAGAGATTGTATCAACCATGACAGCCCTATAACATCCAGGGCCTTGAGGTCCACTGGACGAATCTCATCCACCCCCAGGGCCTGGCCACAAAAAAGTTTAACCACTTCGGTGACCTCAGCCCCTGTGATGGGAGAGTCATCCCCCTCATCCTCAGGCACTGCTTCCTCTGTGGAAGGCATCTCAGTGGGATTGAGGAGATCCTCAAAGTATTCCTTCCACCGCCCAACGATGTCCCCAGTTGAAGTCAGCAATGCCCCATCCGCGCCATGCACAGTGTGGACAGGGAGTTGTTTCCCCCTCCTGAGCCGCCAGACAGTTTTCAAGAATCTCTTCAAGGCCGATTGAGAGTCTTCTTCCATGGCCTCACCAAACTCCTGCCACACCCGAGTATTTGCTTCAGCAACCACCCGAGCTGCGCTCCACTTGGCCTGCTGGTACACCTCAGCTGCTTCAGGAATCCCACAAGCCAACCAAGCTCGATAGGACTCCTTCAGCTTGATGGCTTGACATGTACCCAGTCATCAAAAAATCTTTCCACCCTGAAACCCAGAAACTCCTAACACCTGAGAAGCACCTTTAAAAACACACTCCGGTGGATAAAAATCCCCTATAATAACAAATCTACATTGTCTAAAATGGTATTCTGACTTTTTTTCTACAAAAAAACTTTCACTGTCTTATTGTTTCACGTCAAAATCTTTTATAATCGGGGTGGTTTGTCAGTTTGTCCGTCCGTCTGTCTGTCTGTCTGTCTATTAGCAGGATTAAGCAAAAACTACTGGATGGATTTTGATGAAATTTTCACCAAAGGTAGCCCTTGGGCCTAGGATGAGCCCATTAAATTTTGGTGATGATCTGAGAGTGCATACCTCCACCAAGGATCTTGTTTTTATTCGTGCAGTAGGATTACACAAAAATTACTGCATGGATTTGAATGAAATTTTCACCAGAGGTGGTCCTTGAGCTAGAAAGGAATCCATAACATTTTGTTGATGATCCCAGAATGCATACCTCCACCAAGGCTCTTATCTTCTCACACTGTGTTAGCAAGAACTCCAAACCTACTGGATGGCATTATCCTGCTTGCTCGGGGTTTCCAGTCAGGGCGGGGTGGGGGTGTTGTTGCTGTGAACGGTCATACACACGCACATGTGTGCACACACACATATGTCTCTCCTTTAACAGGTGCAGATACCAGACCTGTGTTAAGACCTCCTCAGTGGAAGAAACAGTCTGTCTTCTGTTTGTTTCAGTTGTTAGTTTGTCTTCTTTGATTGTTTCTCTCCCTTTTCTTTCCCCCACCCCACCTGTCCTTTCCCTACCCCCCCCCCCACCCCCGTCGGGTCCTTCATGGGTAAAACAATTTAAATGACGTATTAAAAGTTATTAGAAGAGGAGTTTATAAACAATATACAGTACATATATATGTACTGTATAAAGCTCTTTTTGGCAAAGTAAATCTGTTTGACACAATAAGGGAAGCAGATTTCTGTTCTGCTCACCTAGCTGTCATAGTAATAGTGACATGTGTAATAGTGACAGTGTAATAGTTTTTTTTTTTTTTTTTTTTTTTTTTGAATGCAAAAGATGCAATAGACTTACACAATGGTCCTCTCCGGCATACAACTAGGAACATACCGGTCGCTATGGAGGGTGAGAATATGTATGGGCACATAATCATACCATGTAGGATAACTAAATAGACGGTTATGCTGTTTCATCCCACCTAGCAACAATGCTCTGCACTGTGTGTGTTTATATATTTACATATTTATTCCATCTAGCTACAATGCTCAGCACTGGGTGTGTTTATATTTATATATCTATATATTTATTCCATCTAGCTACAATGCTCCGCACTGTGTTTTTATATATCTACATATTATTCCATCTAGCTACATTGCTCCGCACTGTGTGTGTTTATATACTTGCATATTTATTCCACCTAGCTGCAATGCTCCATACTGTGGGTGTTTATATATTTACATATTTATTCCATCTAGCTACAATGCTCTGCACTGTGTGTTCATATATTCATATATTTATTCCATCCAGCTACAATGCTCTGCACTGTGTGTCTGTGTGTGTGTGTGTGTGTGTATATATATATTTTATAGTAATATGTACATATGTATATTAGCTGCTCTTGCTTGCTTGTTTTTTCTTGCCTTCTGATTGTTGCTCTGAGTGTTGCTATCCCTGTGCTGTTGCAATCCTGGAATTTCCCCGTTGTGGGACTAATAAAGGCTTATCTTATCTTATCTTATCTTATCTAGCTGCCTGACAGGACAAGGGAAAAAAAAGCTACTGGATGGATTTTGATGACATTTTTACAAGAGGTGGTCCTTGGCCTAGAGAGGAACCCAAAACATTTTGGTGATCATCTGAGAATGCGTACCTCCACCAAAGCTCTTATTTTCTCACACTGTGTTAGCAATAATCCTCCAAAAACTACTGGATGGATTTGGACAAAATTTTTTACCAGAGGTGGTCCTTGGTCTAGATAGGAACAAATAACATTTTGGTGATGATCCCAGAATGCATACCTCCATCAAGGCTCTCATCTTCTCACAGTGTGTTTGCAAGAATCCTCCAAAACTAGTGGATAGACTTTGATACAATTTTCACCAGAACTGGCTCATTGCCTACACACAATCCCATTACATTTTGGAGGTGATCCATGAGGGATGGAAGGAGCCTTAGCAGAGGTATGCGCTTTCTGAGTGCTTTTCTAGTATTCCTACCTGTTTTATTGCTTTGTGTTGCTCCGTAGCTGCTGTTAGATTAACTTGTGACAGCAGCTGCTACAGGTCTTGTTTGGTGGTGTGGAAAATAGGTGACAATTATGATGCCTGTCCAAAATTATACAAAGGTAAACAAAGTCTTTGACAAATGCTTGTGTTCTCATTATTTATTTTTATTTCTCATACAGTTGTTACTCGTAAAGATTTACGAAATGCCGAAGATTACAGCCCCCGACCAACAGTGATCTGTGTGGAGTTTGCATGTTCTCCCCTTGTCTGCATGGGTTTACTCCGGGATTTCTCCGGTTTCCTCCCACATGCCAAAAACATGCAAGTTAGGTTAATTGGCATCAAACTGGGGATTCTAAATTGTCCTTAGGTATGACTGTGAGAGTGAATGGTTGTCTGTCTCTCTGTGTTGGCCCTGCGATGGACTGGCGATCTGTCCAGGGTGTACCCTGCCTCTTGCCCAAAGATGTTGGCATAGGCTCCAGCCCCCCAGCGACCCGAAAAGGATTAAGCGGAACAAGATGAATGAATGAATGAATTTTATTTTTAACTAGAGGGCACTCAGAGAGTGCATATCTCTGCCAAGGCTCCGTCCCTCCCTCCCTTTGTCCTCCCCTCTGTCCCTTTGTTCATTCATATTGCCATTCATCTGTACATTGCGAGATAGGGCCTTGGCGGAGGTATGCACTCAGGGTCCACCTTCAACATCTAATGATGGTGAAAATTTCCTCCAAATCCATCCAATAGTTTTTTTTGCGTAATCCAACAGTATTGTTGTTAACACTCTGTGAAAAGATAAGAGCCTTGGCGAAGGTATGCATTTTGAGATCATCACCAACATCTAATCATGTGTTCAGTGTGCCACTACACACCTTTCCTGAAAATCTGAATGAAAGGTACTATATAAATGTAATCCATTATTATTATTATTATTATTATTATTATTATTATTATTAGTAGTAGTAGTAGTAGTAGTAGTCGTATTATTATTATTATTATTATTATTATTATTATTATTAATAATAATAACAGGGTGTACCCTGCCTGTCGCCCAAAGATGCTGGGATAGGCTCCAGCCCCCCCGCGACCAGAAAAGGATTAAGCGGAAGAAGATGAATGAATGAATGAATAATAATAATAATAATAATAATAATAATAGACAGCAAAAACAGTATGACTACATAATAATAATAATAATAATAATAATAATAATAATAATAATAATAATAATAATAATAATAATAATAATACAAAGTCTGTAATAATTTTGTATTGACCACTGGGGCTAGGCAATTTCACCTTAAATGAACTTCATGGTTTGTTAAATCTTTCAGGTCATTTTTTTTTTCGCCTCTTTTCCATTACAGTTTACTGACAAGGTTCCTAATTATTAAGCAATATTACGCAACAGTGCGGTATCATTTTTTTTTTTTTTTTGTAGTTATCAACTATACATTCACATAGTAACCATATTTTCTACCTCAACAAACTTAAGAAATATGACGATGACAAAGGCACAAATGCTCATCTGGCACGCCAACAGATACAGACATGTGCCTCCAAGCGCTTGTTTTCAATCAGTGATCATGATATCCTTTTAGTGTCAGATCAAAGAGTACCAGGTTGTTTGATGCAGCAAAGTTCAGCCTCTCCACTTTTCGTCACCTACCGTTGTTGTCTTTCTTTACCAGCTTCCTATGTCCCGCCCTTTCTTAATTCTAATTGGCTGCTTAGAAAGGTCTGACATTGACCAGCACAGTTGAACAGCAGCCTGACAAGTTAAACTTTTTTCAGCCCTGAGTACTGCGACAAAATGCAGCCACCACTCAAAGTGTTTAAGCACCAAGGGCGCTCAGTGCTGTAAATGCTGGACTACATAGAGAATGAATAGAGAATAGTCGCCCACAGCAGAAAAAATGAGTTTGGTGGACACGCCCCTAATACTTTTTCTGCAGTGTTTGGCTTCCGGGTTCCTGAGGCAAGTGGCCCTATGGTAGGCCTATTCAATTAGTGGCCCGTGGGCTACATACAGCCCAGAACCAACCCCCGAGCGGCCCAGGCCCAGTCTGTGGGCCAGCCAGAGAAGCAAAGGCCAACACGCCCCACAGAACCGCAGAAATCCATCAGTTACCACAGACCGCAGCCAGCAACCTTCAACCCACAATGCAGTGCACCTGCCCTGAAGCATGGGCTCTATTATTATGACTGTGGCTGTGCCAGCGGCAAGACAATAAGCCCACACCAAATGTGAACAAATGCACACAAAATCAATGGAAAGAGGCGAGCACACACAAAATCACGCATTCGCGTCCGAGGGACAGCTGCTGTTATCAGCACAAAAGCATCAAGATTAGAGAGCAAACCAGCTCAAAAATAAAACACCCACCTGGAGAAAGAAGGACTGGGAACTCTCCAGCCGAACTGGGACGCTGTTGCCATCCACCCACGGACTCCTGCTACGGACATGCCAACAAGGCCAGCAACAGGCTGGCCAGCAACAAGGCCATCCCGTGAAGCCCCAGAGGCAGGGACACACACACCCCTTCCCAGGTGAGTCCCCCATCAGATTACACAACATAACAAAAATAATTTTTTTGTAAGTTGTCTGTGTTTTTTCAGCTGATTTAAAACAATTTTGCACCGCTGAATCCGAAAATGACATCCATTTCTCTTTATCAGGTCAGGTTTTTATGTTAAGTTATAAGCAGTTGTACAGGTGTACTGTAAACTGTAGACACTGATAAAGGTAAGTACATGTAGCTTGAATGTTATAAGATAAGATAAGCCTTTATTAGTCCCACAATGGGGAAATTCCAGGATTGCAACAGCACAGGGATAGCAACACTCAGAGCAACAATCAGAAGGCAAGAAAAAAAAAACAAAAAAAACCAAGAGCAGCTAATATACATATGTACATATTACTATAAATATATATATGTATATATACACAGACACACAGTGCAGAGCATTGTAGCTAGATGGAATAAATATATGAGTATATAAACACACAGTGCGGAGCATTGCAGCTAGATGGAATAAATATGTAGATATATAAACACCCACAGTGTCATGGCGGCCTCTGGGCCGTCATTGGCGTCATCAGTTCCAGCTGCGCACAGACCAACAGGTGCCAATCAACGGCTGTTAAAAGCCAGCGTTGCTGACAGCCCGTCACGGAGTCATCTATCCTCCTCGTTGGAGAATGAACCAGAGCTCCGCTCTCGAGCCTCGTCAAGAACCTCTCGTCAAGTGCAACCACGTAAGAGAACTATTTGTTACTCTACCCCTTGTCTTAACCCCTGTGCACAGGTGGACCTCCCAGGCGGCGGACCAGCTACCCCAGCCGACGGGGCAACGCCACCTCACCCACGTAGCACCTCGCTACCACCTCGGCTATCGGTACGTCTTGCTCCTCAGCTGCAGGAACTGTTATTATCTCAGTTGCAGGAACAGTCGTCACCAGGATCTGTGGAATCCTCGTCATCGTTATCTTCAGTACTGTCATCGCCACGGTCAGAGGAATCACTACCCTCACCATCCTCTGAGCAGTCATCGTTATGGTCAGTGGAATCACTGCAGTCATCATCACTGGAACTCCCCTCGTCACAGCCACGGGTGGATTCACTAACACGGCCACGGACACCTTCACCTCCACGTCACACTGCCGCTGGAATTCAGCAGGACACCCCCTGCGCCTTGCCCAAGTAAGCCCCTTCTCTTACAGTAACCCACGAGTACTGTACAGTGATAATTGTGTCTGCTTGTGTGTTACAGGGTTGCCGGGTCTCCGTCCAGGTTGCTCAGTTCCAGTGACCAGAACACAATACTTGCACTCACTCACGCACTACATACTCTCACAATTTAATAAAGGGATTATTGTCACAATCTGCCCATGTCAGTGTCTGTCTCCTGGGTCCTAAACCATGTCAGTACAACTCCGTCACGTTGACCCAGCGGACAGTGCACTGTCGCGCAAACTCAACACTCTTAGCGCCCGGGTAGATCTGTTAGCACATCAACAGACAGTAATCTTGAATCAATTGACTTTAATTAATAGTCGGCTGGATCGTCTGGAAGGACACCAGACGTTCCCCCCGACTACAAATGTCTCAACCCCTGCGGGCTTAGCGTCAGGACAGGCTAACATCTCGTCGTCCTCTCGCCTCACCCCTCACACCTGCCCGGTTCAGCGGAAAACTCGGGGAAGCCCGAGGATTCATATTACAATGCGAATCAGTTTTTCTCCGCGTTCCGGGAGATTTCACCCTTGATTCCAACCGGATTGGTTATGTCATTAATTTGTTGGCAGGTAGAGCTCTAGATTGGGCATATTCTATCATGGCTAAACCAAGCTATTCCACGCTTACTTACCAGGATTTTGTGGCAGAATTTATGTCCGTGTTTGACCATACTGATAGGGGTGAGGTGTTGACAGAACGGCTGTTGAGCCTGCAGCAGGGAAAAAGATCAGCTGCTGACTACGCTATTGACTTCCGGGTCCTGGCTGCAGAGATTGGGTGGGGGGAGCCATCACTGTGTGGTATTTTCTTACGCAGTCTCAATGATGAGTTAAAGGATGAGTTAGCGGCACGGGATAAACCAAACAACCAAACAACCAAACAACCAAACAACCAAACAACCTGCATGTGCAGTTCCCCGAGTGCCTCGGGGAACTGCACAATGCAATCAGTAAAATCCAAACTTCACACCTGGACAGTTTTGTGGTGGTTGCGGGGGATTTTAACCACACCAGCTTAAAGACTGTGCTCCCCAAGTTTAAACAATGTGTAGACTTTAAGACCAGAGGAGAGAATATGTTGGACTTAGTGTACACAAACACAGATGCATATAAAGCGTTACCCCGCCCCCATCTCGGCCGTTCTGATCACATGTCCGTGATGCTGGTTCCTGCCTACAAACCTTTATTGAAGCGCAGCAGGCCAGCAGTGAAACAAATCAGGATTTTGCCAGAGAGTGCAACCTCTGCACTGCAAGACTGTTTTCATCACACAGACTGGAGGATCTTCAAAATAGCAGCCTCCCAGGAAGACAGGACAGATGTGGAGGAGTATGCTGATTCGGTCACCAGCTACATCGCGAAGTGCACAGAGGATGTCACTACAGTGAAGACCATCACTATGCGGGGTAATCATAAGCCCTGGATGACTGCAGAGGTGCGCTCGCTGCTTAAAGCCAGAGATGCAGCGTTCAGAGCGAAGGACAGGATTGCCCTCCGCTCAGCCAGGTCTGCGCTTTCAAAGGGAATTAAGGTGGCAAAGCGCGCCTATGCGGAGAAAATCCAGGGACACCTCTGTGACACTAGGAACACCAAGCAGATGTGGCAGGGAGTTCGGACACTGACGGGCTTTAAGTCTAGGCAGGGGGTCGATGATGACGACGCTTCGCTTCCAGACAGGCTTAACGACTTCTTTGCACGTTTTGAAGCATCAAACTCGACAATCAGAGGGAGGGCCGGCCCACTCCCACCATCGGTCGGACCAGCTTTTACCATTAACACAGCGGACACACGGAGGACCCTATCCAGAATCAACCCATGCAAAGCTGCAGGTCCAGACAACATTCCGGGACGTGTGCTCCGAGACTGCGCGAGCGAGTTGGCGGATGTCCTGACTGACATTTATAACATCTCCCTGAGTCAGGCCATCGTTCCCAGATGCTTCAAGACCTCTATCATTGTACCGGTGGCAAAGAAACCAGTGGTGTCATGTTTGAATGACTATCGTCCTGTTGCACTTACACCAATTGTGATGAAGTGTTTTGAACGGCTTGTCAAACCACACATCACAGCCTGCGTCCCTGCATCACACGACCCGCTCCAGTTTGCATATCGTTCAAACCGCTCCACAGAGGATGCTATAGTCACCACCCTACACTCTGTCATCACCCACCTGGACCAGAAAGACACCTACGCCAGACTCCGGTACATTGATTTCAGTTCAGCATTCAACAACATTATTCCCCAGAGACTGATAGAGAAATTACTCCTTCTCGGTCTGAACACCGCCACATGTCTCTGGATCCTGGATTTCCTGACTGAGAGACCTCAGTCTGTCCGGGTTGGAAACAACATCTCCAACTCTGTCACGCTGAGTACCGGAACCCCTCAAGGCTGTGTACTCAGTCCACTGTTGTTTACACTTCTAACACATGACTGTGTATCCAAACACGAGGGGAACCAGATTATTAAGTTTGCAGATGACACCACAGTGGTGGGACTTATTCAGAGGGATGAGGAATCAATGTACAGGGAAGAAGTGAGAGACCTGGAGGGCTGGTGCAGGGAGAACAATCTGGTGCTCACCGTGGACAAAACAAAGGAGATGATTATCGACTTCCGGCGGTCACAGCCTGAGCACGTCCCCCTCAGCATCGGCGGCCGTTTAGTGGAGAGAGTAGAGAACATCAAGTTCCTCGGAGTGCAGATCTCGCAGGACCTGACCTGGAGCAAGAATTCCTTGGAGATCAGGAAGCGAGCTCAGCAGAGACTACACTTCTTGAGGAAACTCAAACAGGCCTCTCTCCCCATCTGCATCCTCAGGACCTTCTACAGAGGTGTGGTGGAGAGTGTTCTGACGTACTGCATTGCTACATGGTACTCCAGCTGCAGTATGTCAGACAAAAAAGCCCTGCAGAGGATAGTCAAGGGGGCGGAGAGGGTAATTGGAGTCTCCCTCCCCTCTGTCCAAGAACTTTTTCAGAACCGTTGTAGGAGCAGGGCACTGAACATTGTCAAGGACCGTTCTCACCCTCTGCATAAACACTTTGAACTTCTTCCATCTGGTAAACGATTCCGGAGCATCAGAGGCAGAACCACCAGACTGATCAACAGCTTCCTCCCACAAGCTGTCAGGATGCTGAACAGCTGACCCGGAATCTCACATACACACTACTGCACCTATGGACATTTTGTATATTATAGTTAGTTATTCTTTTTCCCCAAGTATGTCTCAGGGATGTGTGAATGGATGGGGGGGTGGGAGCTATGTGGGAGTGTGTCTTAATCATGCTGCTTCTTATATGGATGCCGAGAGAAACGCAATTTCATCTTGCCTGCACTACAGTTGTATGTACAGCAATATGACAATAAAGTTTGATTTGATTTGATTTTGATTTGATTTGATCGCCCACACAGTTAGCCTGGATAGCAGATTAAGGGAGCGGGCAGCGGAACGGCGAGCTACTCCCAGTTCGGTTAAACCCCGCCCTCGCATCACTAACTCTCCTCTTCTCGCTCTACCCGCGTCAGAGGAATCCCCGGATCAAGAGGCTATGGTTATGGGCCGGTCTAAAGTGTCAGCAGCTGAGAAGCAGCGCCGCAGGGATCAGGGCCTCTGTTTCTACTGTGGGAAGGAGTCACATGGGGTTTTCGAGTGTCCCAGTAAGTTAAAAGGGAAGGCCCGTGGATCGCAGTAGGGGGATTCACGGGCAGGAATTCAGAGGAACCCCTTACTAGTTGCCGATTACCCATCAGACTGATTCATGCACATACAGAACACTCCACCCTAGCGTTAGTTGACTCCGGTGCTGAGCAGAACTTTGTTTCTCGAGACCTGGCAACCCGGATGGGCCTTTGCTGTCAGACTCTAGATCCCCCTGTCAAACTTATCACTCTGTCCAAGGCATCTCTGACCACCGTCGCCCATCAGACGGCCCCAGTATCCATTATTGTGTCAGGAAATCACAGGGAGGAGATTAAGTTCCTAGTTCTGCCCGTCTCTTCTTCACCCGTCATCCTGGGGTACCCCTGGCTTCGCTTGCATAACCCCACCATTGACTGGCAAGCAGGGAGAGTTACAGCATGGAGCACGTTCTGTCTAAGTGCCTGTCTCCAATCTGCGGCGTGCGCCCCATCTGTCAAGGTGCCTCAACCTCATTCGTCACCACCGGACCTGTCCAAGGTGCCAGAGGTCTACCATGACCTGGGGCAGGTGTTTAGCAAGTCTCGGGCGCTGTCTTTACCCCCCCCCCATCGCCCGTATGATTGCGCAATTAATCTGAAGGCTGGGGCCCCTCTTCCAGCAAGCCGCCTATACAGCCTATCAGCCCCGGAGCGCGAGGTTATGGATACATACATCAAGGAGTCCCTGGCCTCTGGTATCATCCGCCCGTCGTCTTCGGCTGTGGGAGCCGGATTTTTCTTCGTCGGGAAGAAGGACGGCTCATTACGCCCCTGCATCGACTTCCGGGGTCTGAATGAAATAACGGTAAAGGACAAATACACTCTCCCTCTGATGAACACCGCTTTTGACTCCCTCCAGGGGGCGTGCTGGTTTACCAAATTAGACCTTAGGAATGCCTATCACCTAGTGCGCATAAGGGAAGGAGATGAGTGGAAGACGGCTTTCCGGACCCCTAGCGGGCATTTTGAGTATTTAGTAATGCCGTTTGGGTTAACCAACGCTCCAGCCGTCTTCCAACGTTTAATAAACAATGTTTTACGGGACTTCCTAAACTCGTTTGTGTTCGTATATCTTGATGACATTCTAATCTTCTCCCGCACACTAGAAGAACATCAGGTGCATGTCCGCAAGGTACTACAGCGCCTCCTGGAGAATCAGCTGTTCGTCAAGGCCGAGAAATGTGAGTTCCACACTGACCAAACCTCTTTCCTTGGGTTTATAATAGCCCGGAACCAGGTGCTTCCGGACCCGGCCAAGGTCAAGGCAGTAGTGGATTGGCCTGCACCCACCTCCAGAAAGCAGCTTCAAGGGTTCTTGGGTTTTGCTAATTTTTATAGGAGGTTTGTGCCAAACTTTGGGAATATCGCACGCCCGCTGACTGCCCTCACCTCCCCTAAGACCCCGTTTTGCTGGAGTGAGGAGGCAGCTGGAGCATTTGAGAAGCTGAAGAGGGAGTTTGCCTCGGCCCGAGTCCTTACGCAGGTGGACCCGAAGCTGCAATGCTTGGTGGAGGTGGACGCCTCTGATTCGGGAGTAGGAGCGGTACTCTCCCAACGCTCTCCCAAGGACGGTAAGATTCGCCCATGTGCTTACTTCTCCCGTCGTCTTTCCCCGGCAGAGAGGAATTACAGCATAGGAGACAGGGAGCTGTTGGCGGTGAAGCTCACTTTGGAGGAGTGGAGGCACTGGCTGGAGGGGGCTGCTCAGCTGTTCGTGGTTTGGACCGATCATCGCAACCTGGAGTACCTCAGGACGGCGAAACGCCTGAATGCACGCCAGGCTCGCTGGTCCCTCTTCTTCGGCCAGTTCAACTTTTCCATCACCTACCTGCCGGGAAGCAAGAACGGTAAGCCGGATGCCCTCTCGCGGCAGTTTGACGCTCCATCCTCTGAAGACCAGGAGACCCCTATCCTGCCACCCTCCTGCGTCGTGGGCGCCCTGTCCTGGGGAATCTGCAAGACAGTTCGCCGGGCTCAGAAGACCGAGCCGGACCCCGGGGGGGGGGGGCCTGTTTGTTCCACGCGCCATTCGGGGCAAAGTGATCGAGTGGGGTCACGCCTCCAAGTTGGCTTGCCATCCAGGGGTGGGCCGGACTGTGGATCTTCTCCAGAGGAGCTTCTGGTGGCCAGGGCTACGGAAGGACGTGGTAGGCTACATCCGGGCCTGCGCTCAGTGCGCCACCGGGAAGACGACATCATCCCCCCCGGCGGGCCTGCTACACCCGTTGCCGGTCCCTTCCCGCCCCTGGTCCCACGTTGCTATGGACTTTGTGACTGGTTTGCCCACTTCGGATAACTTCACCACAGTTCTAACCATCGTGGACCGTTTCTCGAAGGCAGCCCATTTTGTGCCCCCGCGGGGTTTGCCTTCGGCCCAGGAAACAGTGGACCTCCTCGTGCAGCATGTGGTCCGTCTCCACGGCATCCCCGCTGACATAGTGTCGGACCGGGGACCACAGTTTGTCTCTCAGGTTTGGAAGGCCTTCTGCGCGGTGCTGGGAGCCACAGCCAGCCTCTCCTCAGGTTATCATCCCCAGAGCAATGGCCAGTGTGAGCGGGCTAATCAAGAGCTTGAGGCTGCATTACGCTGTCTCATCTCCTCCTGCTCGTCCTCCTGGAGCAAGTATCTTCCTTGGATTGAGTACGCCCATAATGCCACGGTCTCTACGGCTACGGGCGTGTCCCCTTTCAAGGCGTCATCGGGGTTTGATCCACCGCTGTTCCCGGAGGAGGAGAGGGAGGTAGCGGTTCCCTCGGTCCAAGCCCACATCAAACGCTGTCGACGAGTTTGGCTCATCGCCCGCCAAGCTCTGCTTAAGACCACCAAACACAATATCCAGGTGGCCAACCGGCATAGGAGACCCGCCCCGGACTATAAGGTGGGTCAGAAAGTTTGGTTGTCAACCCGGAATATTGGTGTACCGGCCGAAAAGCGTAAGCTCACCAAGCGCTTCATTGGCCCCTACACCATCAGTCGTATTATTAACCCTGTGTCTGTGCGCCTGTCTCTCCCCTCTTCGATGCGCATCTGCCCCACCTTTCATGTCTCCCAGGTCAAACCGTACATCTCTGACCCCCTGTGTCCTGCTCCCGCGGCCCCCGCCCCCCCGAGGATGATCGATGGCCATCCGGCCTGGGGGGTGACTGCCATCCTGGACGTCCGCAGGCGAGGTCGTGGTCTTCAGTATTTGGTGGACTGGGAGGGCTTTGGATAGGAGGATCGTTCTTGGATTCGCCCAGCGTTGATCCTGGATAAACAGCTGATCCGCGATTTCCATCGGGCGAATCCAGGTAGAATTGGGCAGGTGCCTGGAGGCACTGCTAGAGGGGGGGAGTACTGTCATGGCGGCATCTGGGCTGTCATTGGCGTCATCAGTTCCAGCTGCGCACAGACCAACAGGTGCCAACCAACGGCTGTTAAAAGCCAGCGTTGCTGACAGCCCGTCACGGAGTCGTCTGTCCTCCTCGTCGGAGAATGAACCAGAGCTCCGCTCTCGAGCCTCGTCAAGAACCTCTCGTCAAGTGCAACCACGTAAGAGAACTATTTGTTACTCTACCCCTTGTCTTAACCCCTGTGCACAGGTGGACCTCCCAGGCGGCGGACCAGCTACCCCAGCCGACGGGGCAACGCCACCTCACCCACGTAGCACCTCGCTACCACCTCGACTATCGGTACGTCTTGCTCCTCAGCTGCAGGAACTGTTATTATCTCAGTTGCAGGAACAGTCGTCACCAGGATCTGTGGAATCCTCGTCATCGCTATCTTCAGTACTGTCACCGCCACGGTCAGAGGAATCACTACCCTCACCATCCTCTGAGCAGTCATCGTTACGGTCAGTGGAATCACTGCAGTCATCATCACTGGAACTCCCCTCGTCACAGCCACGGGTGGATTCACTAACACGGCCACGGACACCTTCACCTCCACGTCACACGGCCACTGGAATTCAGCAGGACGCCCCCTGCGCCTTGCCCAAGTAAGCCCCTTCTCTTACAGTAACCCACGAGTACTGTACAGCAATAATTGTGTCTGCTTGTGTGTTACAGGGTTGCCGGGTCTCCGTCCAGATTGCTCAGTTCCAGTGACCAGAACACAATACTTGCACTCACTCACGCACTACATACTCTCACAATTTAATAAAGGGATTATTTTCACAATCTGCCCGTGTCAGTGTCTGTCTCCTGGGTCCTAAACCATGTCACACAGTACGGAGCATTGCAGCTAGGTGGAATAAATATGTAAATATATAAACACATACAGTGCGGAGCATTGTAGCTAGATGAAATAATATGTAGATATATAAACACACAGTGCGGAGCATTGTAACTAGATGGAATAAATATATAGATATATAAACACACCCAGTGTGGAGTATTGTAGCTAGATGGAATAAATATGTAAATATATAAACACACACAGCGCAGAGCATTGTTGCTAGATGGGATGAAACAGCACAACCGTCTACTTAGTTATCCTATATGGTATGATTATGTGTCCATACATATTCTTACCCTCCATAGTGACCGGTATTTTCCTAGTTGTACGCCGGAGGGGACCATTGTGTAAGTCTATTTCATCTTTTGCATTCAAAACTATTAGGTTGTTACGTCTTTTTGCTATCTCTGCGAGCAGCCCTGCTTAGGTTGTACAGTCTGACAGCCGTTGGTAGGAAGGACCTGCAAAACCTCTTGGTTGTGCACCTGGGATGATGTAGTCTGCTGCTAAATGAGCTCCTCAGTGCATTCAGTATGTCCTGCATAGGGTGGAACTCGGACTCCAGCAGAGATGACAGTTTAGCCACCGTCCTTCTCTCTCCTACCTCCTCTACTGGGTCAAGGCGCTGCCCCAGGACAGAGCTAGCTTTCTTGATCAGTTTGTTCAGTCTCTTCCTATCGGCTGCGGTAATGCCACTGCCCCAGCAGACCACTCCAAAAGTGATGGCTGATGCCACCACCGTGTCATAGAATGTCTTCAGCAGCGCCCCTTGTACACCAAAAGACCTGAGTCTCCTCAGTAGGAACAGCCTGCGCTGTCCCTCCTTGTAGAGTGCGTCAGTATTGTGTGACCAGTCTAGTTTATTGTTCAGATGAACACCCAGGTACTTGTTGGATGTCACCATCTCGATGTCTGTTCCATGTATATTTACTGGTGCTGTGAGGGGTTGTCCTTGCCTTCGGCAGTCCACCACCAGCTCCTTAGTCCTCCTCGCGTTGATCTGGAGGCAGTTCCGATGGCACCAGTCCACGAAGTCCTAGATAAGCTCTCTGTACTCAGCTTCATCTCCATTGGAGATGAGGCCAACGATCGCAGAGTCATCAGAGAACTTCTGTAGATGGCAGTGTGTTGTGTTGTGTGAGAAGTCGGCAGTATAAAGGGTGAACAGGAAGGGAGCCAACACCGTTCCCTGGGGGGCCCCCGTGCTACCGATGATCGTGTCGGACACACAGTCCCGGGTTCTCACAAACTGAGGCCGGTTCGTGAGGTAGTCCAGGATCCATGATGACAGGTGCTGGTCCACCCCTGCGCGCAGCAGCTTGTCCTTCAGGATCATCGGTTGGATGGTGTTGAAAGCACTGGAGAAGTCAAAGAACATGATCCAGGTGGGACAGAGAACGGTGAAGGAGGAAGATCACCGCATCCTCCACCCCAATGCCATGCTGGTAGGCGAACTGGAGTGGATCCATCGCTGGTCCCACCAGGGGGCGGAGGTGAGCAAGGAGCAGTCTCTCCAGGGCCTTCATCAAGTGGGACGTCAAGGCCACTGGTCTGTAGCTGTTCAGGTCTTTGGGGTGGGAAGTTTTTGGTACAGGTACCACACAAGATGTTTTCCACAGCTGTGGTACCCTCCCCAGCTTCAGGCTCAGGTTGAAGATGTACGCCACAATCCCACACAGCTGGTCTGCACAGGACTTGAGGAGCTTTGCGCTGATGCCGTCCGGTCCCGACGCCTTCCTCGCCTTGATCTTCCTCAGCTCCGTCCTCACCTGGGTCTTGGTCAGGGTCAGGTTAGGGGGCTGTGTGTTGGGAGTGGGGGGGTGTTGGTGGAGTGGGGAATGGGCAGCAGGACTTGATGTCTTTAGAGGCAGCAGTGGTTGTTGTGCAGTCAGGGGGGAGGGCGGTTGGTCAAACCTATTGAAAAACAGATTCAGATTGTTCGCCCACTCCCTGCCCCCCGTGGCCTGGGGGGAGGTATTCTGGAGCCCAGAGATGGTTTTAAGGTTTCTCCAGACCCTGCTGATGTTGATCTGTTGCAGCTTGTCCTCCATCTTATGTCATCATTGTTCATCATTGTTCAAAATTCAGAGAATTTCAAGAAATAAAAAAGAATTTTGCATCAAATAAAGCGAAAATACCCATACATATAAACAAAAAAGTAAGAAAACATGTGGCCATAGTTCAAAAAGTTGACCTGATTGAGCAAAACCAATGTGATTTTTGGATTCAGCACATCAAAATTGTCCTAAATCAGCTAAAAATACTTAGACAATAAATTTGGCGTTGACCAGTGTAATGTAAACTTAAACATGACGTTATTTTGTGGGATTTCAACAGCAGGTTGAACACAGCTGCAGAAGTTATGAAGGCAACTTTGCCTGTCTGCAACTCACTCAGATGGTGAATTCATGTCTATTCGTGTGTTTACATTGAGTTACAATGTAATCGCACAACGTGAAAAATTTGCCTGTTCACGTTTGCTGTGAAGGCACCTTAAAACATGTCATTGTAAACTCTGAAGCGTAAAATTGATGAAAATCGTCAGTTTGGACTGATACCACAATAGGGGATGTGCAATGTCTGTTAATGTTATCAATCTTTTCTTGGGGGGTTTGTCCACTGACGTGTTTGACAGTTCTTTTTTTATTCAGCTAAATGCACTTTGTGATGTGCCAAGGTCAGTTATGACCAGGATGTAGTACATACAGTGTACATCAGTACACAGAGTTTTTATGCACTTTGAGATATGCCTGTGTAAGATGTGACCAAAATGATTATTTACAGAATTTTAATTATTTTATTCTATTTATTTAATTGTTATTCAAGAGGGAAAATATTTCTACTATAAGTTCTGCTCAACCCCAGCACTGTTATTGTGTTTTTATACACTTTTGATGTGCCTTTGTCATGTGCCAAGCGCACATTTAAAACCAAGACAATGAATAAAAAGTGCATATTTTTCAACATATTAATCTGTGTTGGTTTGAAATTTGTCATATTCAACAGATTGCTGTGTCACGTTGGTATTTGGGCACCTTATTGTGATGTACGGTGTAGTGGCGGGTACTTCCTGTTCCGCCACTGCACCGCCCTATAAATAGCAGAGGGCATCCATTACATGGTCTCTTCAACCGGTGCCCTCTTCCTGGTGTCTACTGTGTGTCCGTTGAGTTACATCGTTCAATAAAGCTGAGTTTATCCAGTCACCTGGCCTCATCCTTTATAGCGGTATTTTACCATACATAACATTTGGTGATCGAGGATTAACTAATGGAGGCATGTATTACACCACTTCGCCCCTTTCTCAAGCTCCTGGGGGAGCCGCCTGTTCTGTGGCCGAGATGGTTTGAAACTTTCCAGACTTGCATCACCGCGCTCAACCTGAGTAAGGTTGACAAGTTAAGAGCATGTGCGCTACTTGTTCACAACCTCCCGATTGAGGGCCAGCATGTCCTGCGCACACTTGGAGCTTCGGACTCTTTTGAAGACATTGTCGAGCTGCTAGCAAGCCATTTTCATACCCCAGATAGCGTGACTGTTGGAGGATTCACTTTCGGCAGCGACATCAACGTGTGGGTGAGCCTATACATCAGTTTGTCACAGACTTGAGGCAGTTAGCTAGCGAGTGTCGTTTCGGGCTGCTGGAGGATGAGTGTGCCTAGAGTGTGCCTTGTATCTGAGCTGGAGACCACACGGAGGAAATCACTCCGCCTGCCCCCGACAACCATCCAAATGGTGTCTCCCAGTACCAACGGGTACACTTCCTATGCAGTTGAACTGGACGCCATGGAGATACTGCTGCTGCTCCACATGGGGGTGGAGGTGTCGTTGCTGAATTGGGCCACAGTGAGGAAGTTTTTCCCCCACTACAAAGTAAGAGGTAACCCAGCGCTGCTTTATGGTTATGGAGGTGGCAGGCTGTGTACAGTTGGGACGTTGGAGTTAACCCTTTGAGTGTGAGATTCCGCTTGCCCCTAGTGGCAGAGCGCTGTGCTGCACCTGTCAACTGATTTTACTTTCCTAAACACTGTTCACCTTTACTGAGGATTTGTACTGATCACGCCAGTTCACAAGGTGGCAGGCACGTGTTGGAGGAGTCATGGATGACACGTAATACACCAGAGAAGAAGAAATCCTCCTTCTTCTTCATCGTCTTGGAGATCACAGCACAAAAGGGACACTGACCGTTATTGTGGACATTCACGATCACCCATGGACGAGAAAATTTGAGGATTTGGTCCTGAATTTGCCAACTATGATTCTAAAAAGAGATTATTTAGCTTATGAAGGTAGATGTTTACATGTTCTTATAACACAGGGAGCATGAGGCTCGTTGAATTCACCTGCCCCAGAGCCCCGGAGTGCCATGTGACTGGAGGACAATTGCTGGTCATATGTCGTCAATATAAGATAAATTGCGGTGGAATAAAACCAAAATTATGGTGGAATAATCAGTAACAGTTTCTGGATGTAGGACAGTAAGCTAAAATGACCAGGAGAGGACAAAATAACCACTAGAATGTCACTAGAGGATGCCGCTTTGCCAGAGGTAAGTGACAAATGTCTTTGTTTGTATGCCAATTAGATATGTAAATTCACTCCTATCTGAAACTTTGGATCATATTCTACGTCTTTCTAATTGACAGTAAGCCATTATCTCTTACCACTTTAAAGTTATAGCCTTGGAAAGTTCTGACATCTGATCTGACTAGTTTCTTGAAAAAAAATCTTTACCACTGTTGACCACTAGGGGTTATGTTGCAGTTTGGCGACAGTCACACTCTAACGGTTAAAGGTTCGGTACAAGTCTGTGACAATGGCTGATTTCACGTTCCACGTGACGGCCCGAGGCGACAACATCATGGGCTGTGATTTGTTTTACGGACTGGGTTTCGCCATTAAAGATGACGTTGGGGAAGAATGGTCGGATTGTGGCCTGTGGAACCCTCCAGTTCCGGTGGTCGATGATGACCAGGCTCACTCAGGTTCGGCGCAGGAGGGGCTCAGTGTTGGCTTTCGGGAAACGGTTGAGGAGGGTACCAAGCGTGGTGGTGAGGCACCTGCGCTGGCGAGTGACGCCGACGTGCTAGCCCCAGATTCCTCCGGAGCTTGGCCGCAGGGGGATGGAGGATCTGCAGCTACAATGGTGACCGCTACAACGGCTTCAGAAGAGGACGGGGCCAGACCGACGAGCACGGGAGAACCACGTGCTCACCAGCACCATGTCAGGCCAAGCCGAGCCCCTCATAGGGTTATGGACTTGGTCCAGGTTTGAGGAGAGGAACGTCAACGGCAAAGATGGGCCAGACAACAGCCAGTGAAACATCGGGACCGTGTGCGCATAGTGGCCAAAATGGGCACAGCATACTTCCAGCTATCTAATGGCTCGGCAAGGCACGCCAATCAGCTTCATGTCTGGGGAGAGGCTTCTGGTGACAGGGCTGGACAAGAGCAGGAGTCGGTGGTGATGAGAAGAGGCACTTTCGCCCGGGAGATCAGTCATTGTCCCTGGGGCCTGCTGCTTCCTGGGGTGCATCTGCAGAGGGGCTGCCCTAGCCACCCCCCCCACACACACACACACCATTTCTGCTCCTCCAAAGGACAGTGCTGTAAATTTTGTGAACTAGTTCTGATGTTCATATGTTTATGTATGTTAAAATGGGATTGTTTTGTATATTTTTATTAGTTTAGGAACACGGCAATACTTTTAGTTTATTAATGGACTTTTCTTTTAACTTATCAAGTGGCAGAATAATCCATCATCCCGTGTGGGCAGGATGGTAGTCCACCCATCCGCCCTGTTTTAGATTTTGTTGTGTGGCTGTGTTAGGCCATTTAAGTACATCAATGTTTGTTTTGGTAGTGTGTGATTCAGGTCTCAAATTCGGGAGGGTTTTAATTGAGTGAGTGGATCTGGACTTTTCAAAGGGGGGGGGGGATTGTGATGTTGGTATCTGGGCACCTTATTGTGAAGTGCGGTGTAGTGGGGGTACTTCCTGTTCCGCCACTGCACCACCCTATAAATAGCACAGGGCGTCCATTACACGGTATCTTCGACCAGTGCCCTCTGCCTTTTGTCTACTGTGTGTCCATTGAGTAATGTAGTTCATTCAATAAAGCTGAGTTCGTCCAGTCACCTGGCCTCATCCTTTATAGAGGTATTTTACCATACATAACACGCTGAACACGTGCAGCCCAGTTACATGTCTTGATTTCAAATTGTGTCCCAACTGATTTTGTAATTGAATAGCCCCGCCCTATGGCATGACCACGCATGTAACTGAGTGGACACTTCTTAAAGGGGCAGTACATGAAAAGCGCCAGATTAATATATGAAATAATAATCAAAAAAATTCCTGCATCCACATCGTGATCCGAATCACCACCAATATCTAATCTTCTGTTCCCCATGCCATTACACACCTTTCCTGAAAATTTCATCAATATCCATTCATAACTTTTTGAGTTATGTTGTTAACAGATAAACCAACCAACCAACCAACCAACCAACACCACTAAAAACATTACCTCCGTCCTCCCTTGGTGGAGGTAATAAATTTACCATTCAGTGAGACCATAGTGTGCGTGTGTGTGTGTGTGTGTGTGTGTGTGTGTGCACCTGTGGTGCAGCGAGGATAAAAAGACACTTGAATGAATGAATGAATGAATGAATTTGTTTATTTGTTTATTTCGGATAGTACATTACAGGTTAAAAGAAACTGTATAATATAACAACAAGGTCAAATTAGACAAAGACTCCTTCTACTATACAATTCCACGTGAGTTATCCGAAATGGGTGATGGCTGAAGCCGCAGCTTATATTGCCCACCCATATTCCATCCGAGAATTCAAAGGAGAAAAAAAGAGAAAACAAGACAAGAGCGATTACAATTTAAAACAAGGCTAAGACAAAATGCTTTATCGGCACCTCTGGAACCGTTCCTCACCCTGCCAGGTGAGCCACCAATTCCCTTGTCCTGCTGACATGAATCATTCGAAAACTTTATCGATGCTATTAACCTAGCCAATGCTAGTGACGAAAGGCTAAGGGATGTGCTAATTCCCAACCTTGCCAGCGAGGGGCAATGTGTTTTCCATTCTCTTGACTCTGCGGACACATATGAGGACTGTGTTGCTTTGATGGAGAGACATTTCGCTGACAAGTAATATCATGGCAAGAAGAATCACTTTTAACCAACACCGTCAACATGTGGACAAGACAGTTCAACAGTATGTCACCAAGCTCCATTTCCTGGCTAGCATGTGCACCCTTGGCCACTTGGAGGAAGAGCTGGTACGAGACAAGCTAGCGAAATACACTACAAACCCGAAGCTGTGGAAGCAGCTGCTGCTGGCATCAGATGACCTGTAACTAGACCAGGTTGTGGAAATGACATCCTAGCAGCTAGCTCGTGAGTGTCGTTTTGGGCCGTTGAAAGATGAAATGGTACGTGACCAGCTTGCGGAGCACACGTGCAGCACTGCATTGTGGGCTAGGCTACTCACGGCACCCAACGACTTAACATTAGCTAGAGCTGCTGAACTAGCTCTCCAGTTGGAGGCTGCAGACAAGCGAGCTCCGGACCTAACCTGGCGCCAGTCACAGCGGCTGCTGGAGCCACCCGCCACGGCAAATGTTGTGGACTCGGATAGCCTGGACGATGATGCAATGGAAGCCAATGTTGCCAGCTGAAGGTCTGCCCCGGGAAAACCCCCATGTAAGGGTTGTGGGTCTTCAATGCAACGCAATAACACTAAGGACTGCCCGGCTAGGGGAAAACATTGTAACAGATGTGGGCGCTTGAACCATTATGCTAGAGTGTGCCATGCATCTGACCTGGAGAGCCCACTGAAGAAATTGCTCCACCCGCCCCCAACAACCATCCATACGGTGTCCCCCAGTACAAACAGGTACACGTACTGCGCAGTGGAACTAGACGGTGTGGAGATACCGCTGCTGCTCGACATGGGGGTGGACATGTTGCTGAATTCCGTCACGGTGAGGAAGTTTTTCTCCCACTACAGGATTAGAGGTATCCTGGCGCCTTTTTTATGGTTATGGAGGTGGCAAGATGTGTACGGTTGGGACTTTGGAGTTAACGGTCCGGTACAAGTCTGCAAAGATGGTTGACTTCACGTTCCACGTGACAGCGCGAGGCAATAACATCATGGGCTGTGATTTGTTTTACGGACTGGGTTTCACCATAAAAGATGATGCTGAGATCCCCCCCACCCCCGTTAAAACATAAATTAACTGTGGTTGATTACATCTTTGGAAAGCTGACTTCAATTTCTCTAGCCACACCAAGGCCTGATTACTGCCACACTTGTTGTCAATCAAGAAATCACTTAAATAGGACCTGCCTGACAAAGTGAAGTAGACCAAAAGATCCTCAAAAGCTAGATATCATGCTGCAATCCAAAGAAATTCAGGAACAAATGAGAAACAAAGTAAATGAGATCTATCAGTCTGGAAAAGGTTATAAAGCCATTTCAAAAGCTTTGGGACTCCAGTGAACCACAGCGAGAGCCATTATCCACAAATGGCAAAAACATGGAACAGTGGTGAACCTTCCCAGGAGTGGCCGGCCGACCAAAATTACCCCAAGAGTGCAGCAACGACTCATCCAAGAGGTCACAAAAGACCCCACAGCAATATCCAAAGAACTGCAGGCCTTACTTGCCTCAGTTAAGGTCAGTGTTCATGACTCCACCAAAAGAAAGAGACTGGGCAAAAATGTCCAAGCGGAGACTTCAGAGCTGGCTCGTTGGGTATATTGCCTCAGCAAGTTGTAAGTGAGTTTAAAGTCTTTAGTTGAGGATAACCTAATTCCTCTTCTTTCTCCTTTTCTCAGGTTGCTGCCATCTGTGTGGTACGTCTTCCGGGATTGTTGTGCGCTCACCTTCCCCATCATCCTCTTCCTGCTTCAGCAGCCTTTCTCCACCCGGTCAGACACCACCCAGCTCATTCCCTACCTGCTTCCTGCCAGCTTCTTCCCACCTGTTCGTCTATTACTGCTGGGTCTCCCTCTGTTGGGTTCTCTGCTCGGCTCACTTAAGTGGCAATTTGACCATTCACTTCCATAGCCGCCTTCCTCCACTAATTTGCTCTCACCTCTCCCCACAGACTTAGTCTTCCTCTGGCGAGTGATGCTTTCCATAGCCGTGCTTTCTGTTTTTGAAATTAATAGACTGTATAAAAGTTGTTTCTCTGTGTCGTGAATGTTTTCTCTGGTGTGGTTCCCTGCATGTGAGCTGATCTTTCTATCAATATGACATTAATAATAAACACCTTTATTTAAAAACTGCATTTTCTGTTAACTTGTGTTATCTTTGTCTAATATTTAAATTTGTTTGATGAATTGAAACATTTAAGTGTGACAAACATACAAAAAAATGAGAAATCAGGAAGGGGCAAACACTTTTTCACACCACTGTATATAAGAAGCTGCATGTGAGCGAAGTTTTTCTACTCTGAAGTTTGTGAAGAACAGGTAGAGGTACTGGTCTGCAAGAGGGGCTTTTTTCCAACCAATCTGTTAAATTATTTAAAGGTAAAAATGCATTATAGGCTGTAATGCAGTAAGGAGCTCATTTAGCAGCAGACTACATCATCCTAGGTGCACAACCGAGAGGTTTCGCAGGTCCTTCCTACCAACGGCTGTCAGACTGTATAACCTAAGCAGGGCTGCTCGCAGAGATAGCAAAAAGACGTGACAACCTAATAGTATTGAATGCAAAAGACGCAATAGACTTACACAATGGTCCCCTCCGGTATACAACTAGGAAAATACCGGTAGCTACGAAGGGTGACAATATGTATGGTGTGGGACACATATGTGGGTTTCATATGCACAAATGTATATCACCTTATGCTTCAAATGTATATCACTGTATGCTTACTGTATGCTTCACGTCTCAGATGAACAAAGGACTGAGCCTCCTTGGAGATAACAGGAGGATGTGAAATGTGGTCTTTGGTATGCAAAGAGATGGCCGTGGGGGATTTCCTGGCTGCCAGTGACTTTGGGCGGAGGTGATAAGATCTGAAAGGGATGCATTGTGACTTGGGATTAAATGCAATGTGTCTGGAGCTTTGAAGCTCCTGGGGTATAAAAAGGGATGAAGGTCTGGGTTTCTTTCTCTTTTTCTGTATTGCTGATGTTGGAGAATGTGAATAAACCTGACTCGTGAGATAAACTCTGCCTCATCCTTTCACATTTCCACACTGGTGACCCTAAGACGATGAGTGAAAGAAATTCCCCCGAACCAGCCGGGTCAGGAGCTCCCAGCCAGGCGTATGCCGCTACCGTCCAGCTACAGGACTTTTGGCGAGACAACCCGTGCTCCTGGTTCCTCTTGGTTGAAGCACAGTTCGCCCTCCGGGGGATAACAGTAGATGAGACGAAATTCTACCATGTAATTGCCAAGCTCGACAACCGCATGGCTCGGCATGTGCAGAGCCTTTTGGAGAAGCCACTGGCCGACGACAAATACGGCGTGTTGAAGGCTGCGCTCATCCAGCGCTTTACTCTCTCAGTCCAGGAGAGAGCGGAGAGACTCCTAGCTCTGAACGACTTGGGAGATGGCACGCCCGTTGACCTGATGGAGGACATGCTGAGGTTGAGGGGCTCAGACGGCGACGACTTCCTCTTCACCCACATTTTCCTGAGAACCCTACCATCGGCCACGAGAGCGACCCTGGCCAGTTCGGCGTTGTTTGCCCAGTGGGACCTCCGCGCGCTGGCCCAGGAGGTGCACCGGATTCTCAACGCCAGCAAACAGCGCGCGACCACCGCAGCAGCGACGGAGTGCGGTGCGACGGCCGGAGACGGCGAGGGGCCAGAGACGACGGTAGCAGACCCACCGACGACGGCGGCGGCGGGGGCCAAGGATCGCGGTGGAGACACCCTCTGTTTCTACCATCGCCGCTTTGCAGAGAAGGCACGCAAATGTATACCACCGTGCCATTTCAAGCGCTCGGGAAATGCCAAGACCGGGGGTCGGTAGCAGCTGCGGCCCTCAGGGAGGAGAACAAGCTGCTCTACTTGAAGGATGCGCGCTCGGGGAAGCATTTCCTCGTGGACACAGGCTCCCAGTTGAGTTTCATCACACCTTCCTCCGCTGACCGGCTGGCGCCTTCCAGTGGTCCCGGGGTGTCAGCAGCGAACGGCTCGGCGATTAAGACCTTTGGTGAGAGGACTCTGCTTCTGTCCCTACACGGCCATACATTTGAGTGGACTTTTGTCATAGCTGCAGTGAATTTCAATATGTTAGGGGCTGATTTTCTGTGCTCACATGGTTTGTTGGTTGATCTTGCTTACAGGTGTCTGGTTAATGCACTCTCTTTTTATTCTATTCCCTGTACAGCTCGAGTGGCCCCGCCAACAGCACAAGCCAACGTCACAGCTGCAGGTGGTAAGTTCCACACACTGTTCACTCAGTTCCCAGCACTCACGGTCCCAACATTTTCGGCGGCCATGGCCAAACACGGGGTGGAACATTTTATTACTACCACCGGACTGCCCGTTTTTGCAAAAGCCCGGCACTTGGATTCAGCTAAACTGACCATAGCGCGCGAGGAGTTCGCCAACCTGGAAAAGTTGGGCATCATCAGGCGTTCGAAAAGCCCATGGGCTTCATCGCTTCACATGGTCCCGAAAGCCGATGGCTCGTGGCGACCTTGCGGAGATTTCCGCAGGTTGAACAACGCTACAGCGCACGGCCGCTACCCAATCCCGCATATCCAAGATTTTTCAGTTCATTTGGCGGGGGTGCGCGTTTTTTCTAAGATAGACTTGGTACACGGTTACCACCAGGTCCCAGTACGCGCTAAGGACATACCCAAAACAGCGGTAATAACTCTTTTCGGTCTATTCGAGTTTTTGCGCATGCCGTTTGGGCTTAAAGGTGTGGCGCAGACGTCTGCGCCACACCTTTAAGCCCAAACGGCATGCGCAAAAACTCCATCCAACGCATGATGGACGCGGTGTTGCGCGATCTCCCCTTCGTGTTCATCTACCTGGACGATATTTTGGTAGCCAGCGCGTCCGAAGACGAACACGAAAACCACCTCACGGCAGTTTTCCGGAGGTTGGGAGAGCGCGGGTTAATAATCAACCCACCAAAGTGTCAGTTCGGGGTGACGCAGATTGATTTTTTGGGGCATCGCGTCTCTCCAGAAGGAGCGGTTCCTCTGCCTGACAAAGTGAGCGCGGTAACAAATTTTCCCCAGCCACAAACGGTCAAAGTGTTACAGGAGTTTTTGGGAATGGTGAATTTTTATAACCGTTTCCTCCCCCGTGCAGCGCAGCTCATGCAACCATTATATGCCGCACTAAAAAAACAAAAACCCACAAATAAAATCGAATGGTCTCCGGAGCGAGAGCAAGCATTTTCGGAAGTCAAAACAGCCCTGGCAAACGCTGCGTTGTTAGCACATCCAGACCCAACGGCCCGCATAGCGCTCACTACCGACGCGTCAGATGTGGCCATAGGGGCGGTCGTGGAGCAGCATGTAGCCGGGGCTTGGCAACCGCTCGCCTTTTTCAGCAGGACCTTGCTCGATAGTGAACGAAAATACAGCACATTCGACAGGGAGTTGTTGGCTCTCCACTTAGCCATTCGCCACTTCCAGTTCTGGCTGGAGGGACGCCGTTTCACCGCGTTCGTTGATCACAAGCCGCTGACTTTTGCGATGGCCAAGGTTTCAGAACCGTGGTCAGGCCGGCAGCAGAGACAGCTGGCCGCGATCTCAGAGTTTACTACCGATATCCAGCATGTGGTGGGTAAACTTAATGTAGTGGCAGACTGCCTCTCGCGCGCCGTGGCGGCTCCAGTCCGCGTGGGGGTAGATTATGCAGCCATGGCCGCGGATCAGGTTAGCGACGCAGATGTGCGCGCGCTCCAGTCTGGACCAACAGGGTTAAGGCTGGAGAACAGGGTGCTGCAAGACGGTATGCCCCCCCTAATCTGCGACGTCTCTACTGGGCGACCGCGTCCGGTGGTACCCCCCGCGTGGCGCCGCCGCATTTTTGACTCACTTCATTCTCTGGCACACCCGGGAGTGCGCGCATCGGTCAAAATGGTGGGAGAGAAATTTGTATGGCCGAGCCTGCGCAAACAAGTTAGGGAGTGGGCAGCAGCCTGCATGGCCTGTCAACGAGCCAAGGTACACAGACACACGAAAGCTCCTTTGGAGCTGTTTCACATCCCGGCTAAGAGGTTCAATCATGTTCACGTGGATCTCGTAGGCCCCCTTCCGCCGTCACAGGGGTGCACACACCTTCTGACAATGGTAGACCACACCACGCGCTGGCCAGAAGTGGTCCCATTGGCGTCAACCACAGCTGAGGAGGTGGCGCGTGCATTTTTAATGGCATGGGTAGCACGTTTTGGAGTCCCGTCAGATGTTACGTCCGACCGAGGCCCTCAATTTGTTTCAGAACTTTGGTCAGCAATGGCCCGCAGCCTGGGGGTAACGATCCACCACACAACCGCGTACAATCCACAGGCTAACGGGTTATGTGAACGTTTTCACAGGTCATTGAAAGCGGCTCTCAGAGCGTCGCTTATGGATGCAAATTGGGTGGACAGGCTACCATGGGTTTTATTGGGGTTGCGGTCTGCACCTAAAGAGGATTTAGTAGCCTCCCCGGCGGAGCTAGTTTTTGCGCAGCCACTTCGGCTGCCCGGGGAGTTTCTCCCAGATAATTCTGCGCCAGAATGTTCCCCGGCTCAGCGGTTGCAGCGTGGCACGGAATCAGGCACGCTGCTTGGCCCCGTTCACCACAGTTTTCCGCGCGTTTTTATACCTAAGGCTTTAAAAAACGCAGAGTTTGTTTTTGTCAGACACGATGCCCATCGCCCGCCGCTACGACCACCTTATGATGGGCCATTTAGAGTGCTGGAAACAGGGGATAAGCATTTTTTGCTAGATTTGGGGGGCAGGAAGGAGAAGATTGGCATTAACAGGCTCAAACCCGCCTTTGTGGTGGCGGATGACGATGTACTGTTGGCCACGGCTCCTCGGCGCAGCAGACCCCGTAGAGAGCATCCCCCAGAACACCCACAGGGATTTACTAACAATTCTCACCCTCAGACAGCAGCCCCCCAGCAGGATGGCGCCACGGAAGTGTTGAAGCCGGCTTACAGCAGATACGGGAGGAGACTGAGGCCCAAGCAACACGTGGGCTGATGTGTAATGATTTTATCATGACAGGCTGACTGTTATTCCGTTGTTACATCTTAGACATTTGGGGGGGGGGTCATGTGGGACACATATGTGGGTTTCATATGCACAAATGTATATCACCTTATGCTTCATATGTGTATCACTCTATGCTTACTGTATGCTTCACGTCTCAGATGAACAAAGGACTGAGCCTCCTCAGAGATAACAGGATGAAGTGAAATGTGGTCTTTGGTATGCAAAGAGATGGCCGTGGGGGATTTCCTGGCTGCCAGTGACTTTGGGTGGAGGTGATAAGATCTGAAAGGAATGCATTGTGACTTGGGATTAAATGCAATGTGTCTGGAGCTTTGAAGCTCCTGGGGTATAAAAAGGGATGGAGGTCTGGGTTTCTTTCTCTTTTTCTGTATTGCTGATGTTGGAGAATGTGAATAAACCTGACTCGTGAGATAAACTCTGCCTCGTCCTTTCACATTTCCACAATGGGTACATAATCATACCATGTAGGATAACTAAGTACACGGTTATGCTGTTTCATTCCATCTAGCTGCAATGCTCCGCACTGTGTGTGTTTGTTTGTATATTTATGCATTTATTCCATCTAGCAACAATGCTCCACACTGTGTGTTTATATATTTACATATTTATTCCATCTAGCTACAATGCTCCGCACTGTGTGTGTTTATATATTTGCATGATTGTTCCATCTAGCTGCAATGCTCCACACTGTGTGTGTTTATATATTCATATATTTATTCCATCTTGCTGTAGCATCATCGTCGCCTCAAACCAAAACAGAAGATCACTTCTCTTCATTTTATAGAAATTTCACTTTATTCATTACACAGGAATATCACTTTTCTGCCTTTTCAGGAATATCACTGGCTTTTATGTCAACTCATGCAGGCTTCTTCCAGGCCTGACCAAAGATGCTTGCTTTCCCAGGACCCCAATGTAAACAGTTGCCTCTTGCAGAGATTGTAAGGATCAGAATTTGCTTTTAAAGGCTCAAAGGAACATAAAACTCAGGAGACCAGACCTCTCAACGTGAACACTGCATTTGATAACGTACCTTTTCACAGGAAACCAGTGTTCTTAAAAGAGTCATAAACCACTTAATCTGACGGGTTTATAGCCGATGCTGTCCAGGTACCTTCGCCCAGATACTAAAGGAAATCATCTACAGCTCAACAGTACCTCCTAGCGGATACCTACGGAATGTGTTTTCAGTATGTAGGATGACTTTTAATTTGTTCTAAATATTAAGTTTCTTTCAGCTTATCCTCTGGATCCTAAGGACACTGAAAAGCATCCCTCTTTTATCACCAACCATGGTTTGCTGCATGTTTTGCTGCATTTTGGTTCTAAATGTGAATGCATGTATTATAATTATGTATAAGAAATGTTATATTCATGAGTGTTATTCAAACACATATTGGAGTAGTGATATAAATGCATGATCACCAAAATATTAGCCAAGTCATTTAATTTAGTTAGATTTTATATTGAGCATTTATTTCATAAGAACTGACTGAGTGTTGATTTTCCCTCTGAAGTTTCATGGGATGGTGTCTTCATTTGATTGGCTGCTCTCAAACAAAGAAGTGTTCTCACATTGGATAGCAGCCATTTCAAACTGCTTCTGAAAAAGCCGATTGGTCAGTCTTGCGACTACATCATCAGTTTTACGACCCGGCGAGGTAACTTTAAAAGAGAGAAGTCAGAGATCAGCAAAGTAAGAAAAAGATGGAGAGAACAGTAGAGACAACAGGCAGGAAGATTAGCAAGAAACAAATTAGAAAACGGTGATAAGATTAAGAATTAGAAACACAGAAAGAAGAAAGAAATAGATTTTGAGAAAGATTAGGAACTAAATTAAGATTAAAGAAGCAGAATAGTAATCTAGATCTCAGAAGAAGATTTTATTTCACCGTTTCAAGGCCCTGTGAAGTTTTATTTTATTCTCTGTGTGTTTGTCAAGTCTTTCGTTATATTCTGGTCACTGAGGAGAAACCATTTTTCTTTAGAGCTCGTCCCTTTTAGAGAATCAAATTCTCAAACTTTTTCCTTCACCTCAGAAGCCATTCTTATCCTAGTAAATGTTTTTCTAATAGTTTTTTTCATGACTTTTCACGCCATTAAAGTGGACCTTTAATTTGCCTAGTTTAAAGTGAACAGAGACTGAGAAGATTTTCCTTCAGTTTTTTTGGTCTATCCCGCTACAAGAGACCTCAAAATTGGGATTCTTTTCCAAGGACTTTTCACGCCGCCCTGAGACAAATCATCCACGGCTGCAAGGGTCTCCTTGAAGGGCCCCCCAGCTGAGTTATCACCTCCACGGCTTGTGAGGATAGCAGCCGCTTCCTCCGACGTCCTAACTTCAAAACCCAGCGGTACCGACCCGCTGAAACGTGGACCTACGGCTGTTGTGTGAGTGAAACTTTTATTTCTCCTATCTACTGGGTTGAAACGTGATGTCCTAACAATTAAATTACAATTGAATATGGCCCGTATTTCAGGGCTCAATTAGTCTCTCAGCCACAGGATAGAACTGTAAACTGAAGGAAAACTCTTAGTCATTTTTAAGTAACTGCCCTTAAATTTTTGTAGATTAATTCAGGAGTCATTTTTAGATAATTAGTTTATGAATTTTCCCCATAAAATTGCGTTGTTTTGTTAAAACATTCCAGCCTCATTTACTGTTGAAACATAAGCCTAGTTTCTCCTTGGTTCTGCAGAGGTGTAACACTGGATTTTATGTTCAGGAACCCAATATCAGTTGATGTGATATTTTACGCTGTCATCATCTGAATCTGTTTATTCATCATTTGAACGCTATGCCATGTAACCTGAATGAGTTTAATAAAGAGTGAATGAGAGCAGTTGAAGCGTTTTCCTTTCGCATATACAGGTTTCCTAATCACGGCAGGACAAAAACTCACTGAAACTTTAACTCCGCCCCCTTTCACACCCCCTATTAAATAAAATAAATAATTTCTGTACCTTATGACAAATATTTTTATAGGCAATTCACCCTACAGTTTATTGGTGCACCCGCTGTGAGGCCTCTGTATATGCAAAAGGAAAATTCATTGAAATCATAATTTTTTCCTGCAAATATTGATCCACTATTTGGCGAGTCTGTGTGTTGTTTGGGAGACTGAGAGGCCTGCATCTGCTCCTGCCTGTGTGTGTCTGCTGTGCTTGTTTACCTAACCTCCCGCTGAGGAGGCTAGTGGCTGATAGCTGAAAAGGGGGGTGAGTAATTCACCCACTAAAGTCAACAGTTTTTGATGCATGCAAAGAAGTTTAAACAATATTATTATATGCTGGATTAAGAAACATAGAGGCCTAGAGTGACAGAAACGCGAAGAAAACCGTCCTGTCTCTCGCCAGTTTAACCTTCCGGCGATTATCCCGAAAGGAGTAATTAAACTGGCCAGTTCTGTAATTTAATTACCCAAGCGTGGTGACATCAGATTAAGCTGGACGCGGTTTGATCTGGTCACTGGATAAACCGCTGGGGAAAATAGCGCTAAGCTATACCCGGAATTAAAGGGGTTACATTATTTGTGAAAGTTGGAGATTAAACTCTCATTTTGAAAAGCAAGGCGTGGCGTTGTCGCTGAGACTCGCGCCCGCATCACGTGTCACGTGAACACGCACAGTCGCGCGCGTGACCGAAAGGCGTGCACGAAAAACTGCGCATGAGCAGAGTAAGCGTGCAGACGCCATTTTGAAGGCGCAAAGAGGGAGTCACCCTAGCCGCCATTTTGAGTGAGACCGGTAGACCCGCCCAGAGCGACGTCACCAGTGTCTCCTCCCCCTGGGAGGGCAGAGACAACTGCCTCCATCGTGTGGTCAACTATAGGAGTTGCATTTCTTGCATGAATGCACACTCGGATTAAAGCAGAGCAAATCTATTAAGCTGATTTATAATCAAACAGAGCTTCCAAATTGACTTTAAATCAATCCGAATTATCCGGAACAACCTAAATTTAAACCCAAATCAAAGTTTTATCCCAAGAACCAAAAGGAAAAGGAAACTTGTGGGTGTGAAGTTTGTTCTCATTGGTGGAAGAGCTTTTGACTGCATATACACACAGTGAAAGAACATAGAAGCGTAGACTTTGTATTTACTCACATATGTTAACCACATATTTTAACCTTTTTAGTTAAAAGCATATATTCACACATCTTACGCTAAAAGTCTGCAAACTTTTGAAGCTATATATATGTGTCTTGTTTTAAAGATCACTTTGTGCGATTTCTTTCACAGGAAGCCATTCAACTTAGGGACTCAAATAAATGACAATGTTCATTTAAACTCAAGTTAATGTTAATCCTGTGCATGTTGGTAAAGGATTTAGTGATTTACTAAATATTTAACCAAAATTCTCCAAAATTAGGAAACCACATCCAGCAATTAACACTTGAAAGCTTTAGCTTATTTACAGTCAGTGTTGCTTTTGATTCGTATTTCCTCCCCAGGAGAAGGAAAACATTTAACCAGCTCACTATTTCTCACCAGGATTTGAAATAAGTCAAAAGGTGAAAACTTTGACTAGTCTGTAAAACATTTTTTTTTCTCTTCTTCTCTTTTTAAATAATCATTAACTTTAATCCTAAGGAAGCCTTAGTGACAATACGCAAAGACAATTCATTTGTTTCCTAACTTGTAAATATTAAAACATTGAAAGGCTTTAAATGAAGATAAGCTTTAACAAATAGAACCAAGCCAGTTCTGACTTTAAAACAAAGTGAAGACTTATACTGTAACCCTAAAGCCTTAAAGCATTTAACCTTTTCTATTTTTTTGTTGCTTTCTTTTTCTTTTGTAAATAAAATCATTACTTTCAAGTGAGATTCAACAAAAAATTCACAACCTAGTTGAGGACTATTCCAAAACTACACTTTGATAACTGAACTGAAAGAAGTCAATCGACACAAAATTTTTTTTTTGCTTTTGTCTTGTGAAATACAAATCAAAATACAGTGTCAACAAATAAACTAACACGTATTCCACATTACCAAAAGCCAGTTTAGAAAGCTTGGGATCAGTCCGCCAAGGTCTCCGCCTTTGACCGCCACCTAATCCACATAGCACCGGACCCCCATGATCCCTCCTGCAGGTGGTGGACCCACTGGAGGGCGGACCCATGTAACTCCTTCGGGCTGAGCCCGGCCGGGTCCCATGGGTGGAAACTCGGCCACCAGACACTAGCCTTCGAGCCCCTCCCCCAGGCCTGGCTCCAGGGTGGGGCCCCGGTAACATCATACCGGGCGGGGTACACTGAATCCTTGATATACAATTTATCATGAGAGTCTGTTGGATCGTTCTTAGTCTGGCCCTTCACCCAGGACCAGTTTGTCTTGGGAGACCCTATCAGAGGCAAATTGCCCCCGGACAACATAGCTCCTGGGATCACTGGGGCACGCAAACCCCCTCACCACGATAAGGTGACGATCCATGAGGAGGAAGGTCTATGCCAAGGAACTGGAGAGGAGAGTCCGGCCGTTGGTCGAACCTTGGATTCAGGAGGAGCAATGTGGTTTTCGTCCTGGCCGTGGCGCATCGGACCAGCTCTTTACCCTCTCGAGAATTCTTGAGGGTTCGTGGGAGTTTGCCCAACCAGTTTACATGTGTTTTGTGGACTTGGAGAAGGCATTTGCCCGCGTCCCTCATGGATTTTTGTGGGGGGTGCTTCGGGAGTATGGGGTATCGGGCTTGTTGTTACGAGCTATTCGGTCTCTGTACGACCGTTGTGAGAGTTTGGTTCGTATTGCCAACACTCGGTCGGAGTCATTCCCAGTGAGAGTTGGACTCCGCCAGGGCTACCCTTTGTCACCGATCCTGTTCATAATTTTTATGGACAGGATTTCTAGGCGCAGCCAGGGAATGGAGGGTGTTATGCTTGGTGACCACAGGATCTCATCTCTGTTGTTTGCAGATGATGTTGTCCTTTTGGCTTCATCCAGCAATGACCTACAGCTCTTGCTGGGATGGTTTGCCGCTGAGTGTGAAGCGGCTGGGATGAGAATCAGCACCTCCAAGTCCGAGTCCATGGTCCTCAGTCGGAAAAAGGTGGATTGTCCTCTCCGGGTTGGGGACAGGCTCCTGCCCCAAGTGGAGGAGTTTAAGTATCTTGGGGTCTTGTTCACGAGTGAGGGGAAAATGGAGCGAGAGCTCGACAGATGGATTGGAGCAGCATCTGCAGTGATGCGGACGTTGTACCGGTCTGTTGTGGCGAAGAGGGAGCTTAGTTCTAAGACAAAGCTGTCGATTTACCAGTCAATCTACGTTCCTACTCTCACCTATGGTCACAAGCTTTGGGTAATGACCGAAAGAACGAGATCGCGGATACAAGCGGCTGAAATGAGCTTTCTCCGTAGGATTGCTGGGCTCACCCTCAGAGATAGGGTGAGGAGCTCAGTCATCCGGGAGAGGCTCAGAGTAGAACCGCTGCTCCTCCACATTGAAAGGAGTCAGTTGAGGTGGTATGGGCATCTGATTAGGATGCCTCCTGGACGCCTCCCACTTGAGGTGTTTCAGGTACGTCCCACTGGGAGGAGACCCCGGGGCAGACCCAGGACTCGGTGGAGAGACTATGTCTCCCAGCTGGTCTGGGAACGCCTTGGTATCCCCTCTGAAGAGCTGGAGCAGGTGGCTGGGGAGAGGGAAGTCTGGGCTTCTCTGCTTGAACTGCTGCCTCCGCGACCCGGACCTCCGGAAAAGCGGTAGAAGATGGATGGATGGATGGATGGTATTCCACATTTCTAAAGAATTCCAAAATATTTGGAATTACAAACTCCAAAAGGAAGCTTGTAATTACCCTCACTGTAAAACGACCCTCAAGGTTAACTCTTGACTCACAACTTTAGCTATAATCAACGAATTGATTTCAAGCTAAGCATTACACAAACGGTCAAACATGTCGAATCCACTTGACGAATTAAATGACCTTCAAGTAACATTGGAAGAGTTGGCTTCCGACCTTATACCCGGTTTCTCCAAACATGTTCGGGATACTCCACCAAAAGATTTGAAGCAAATCACGAAAAAACTTTTGGATGAATGCGAAGCTAACCCACCAAAAGCAAAGGAAATCCCCGGTGTGTTAGGAAAGTTTGCACTAGCATTAGTTGCAAGGGTAAAACGAGCTGAAACCCAAGTACTCTACGCTGAAAAGGAACTGGTGAAACGACAAACAACCATCCTTTCTCTTCAGGAAGAGAACAAATCCCTTGTGAAAAAGCAGGAACAAGCTCGCATAGAGAAAGAAGACACCCAAGCTATGCTCGATCAGACGTTGCTAAATCTGGAACAAGCAGAGGAAGAAAAGCAACGACTAGAAGACAACAATACCTCACTTCAGCAAGAAAACGAGGAATTGAAAACTGCCCTGCTTCACAAAGAGAATCAACTCAAGGAAGTTGAAGGTCAATTGGACGAAACAAGCTCCGATTATGGGAAATGCAAACTGCTCCTACGAGAAGCACAACAAGGTCTTCAGGACGTCCAAGAAGAGCTGGAAGACCACCGCAAACAAAGGGATCTGAGATCAGAATCCATGAACAGTCCGGTTCCCTCGACAAAGGGGGGCATCCCCTCATGGGATGTGGACTCCCCCGGCTCACACTCACCTGACCCGTTCAGACCCGAACGGCAACGTGAAAGACGTGTGCAAATTCCATCCGATGGAGATCTCAATGAGATCGCTCGCCACGTCACGAAATTTGACCCCTCAACCAGTGGGTCACCTGATACCAGGGCTAATTTGCAAGACATCGACTACTACATGCATAAATACCCTGATGCTACTGTTGACGACCGCATTTATTTGATCAAGTTGACATCCAACAGGTCGGTATCAAAATTTATAGATCGGCAACAATTTAACATCAAGATGAACCACCGGAAGCTCTATGAAGCCATCGAAAGAGAGTTTTCCGACGACTGCTTACAGTCAGGGCTAGCGACAGCCCTAGCTGTGAAACAGGGTCGCTTAGAGCCTCCACAGGCATACTACCAGCGACTCCTGTGCGCATATTTCGGATCTCAAAACACGCCTGAGATGGAAGAAGACCACAATTTCAAGGCTCTTTTCATTCAGAATCTCCATCCCACGATTGGACACCACCTTGGAGTCATGGCTAACCCAAAGACAAACTCGATAAACCAACTAAGAGAGTTCACACATTATGCATTCCAGAAACAGCGACAAAGCAATCAGAAGCATACCGAGTCTACCGCGGTGTTCGCAGTCAACACCGCATCAGACACCCTGGACCTAGAGGGCGCCCCAAGGCCAGCCCCTGTTCCAGCATCTCGGTCACAAATAAAACGACGACAGTCCTCTAGTCAAGATAAGTCGAGTCATGACCCAGAAAAATTTTTGACACCAAGTTCCAAGACAACATCACCAAAACCTGACTACTGTCGGAGACTGAGTCCACCAGGTAAGTCACGAGAATACGGTACGGATACCCGGGATGACAGATATCGATTTCGAGACTCGCATAATCACGGGAGGTGGTCACCTCCTTCGTACCGCCGGAAAAACTTCAACAGGGAAGCAAGACCTCCCCCTGGAAAGTTTAACTCCAAACCTTGGGAGAAGAAAGGAAAGCCCATTTTCAGCCAAGAAGACCTGGAGACTCTCCAATGCATACTTGACGAACTGAAGAGGAAAAAGGAGGCGAAAGAGGACAAGAAACCAGATGTCCTAGCCATAAATATTGTGACCACCCCAAACGATCCTTTAGGTTTGCCGCAAGCCAACCCTGAGGATTCTCCTACTACAAAGGGGAAGGATACCGAAGACACAACCGAGCATCCTCCACCCGAAACTCAGGAGGAGCTCCAAAATGCAATGCCACCCAGTGCCATTTTGGTAGTCCAGCTACCTGGGAAACCTCACTCGCCCAAAACCGGCGACTCTTTAATCTGCGTTGAATCACCGGTCCAAGAATTTCTGTGTGATTTAACCGAGAGGGGGGTTGCATGAAAATTTTTTCTGTCATTGACCTTGGAAGATGTGATGACACACGAAGCCCTACTGGATACTGCAGCGGACATCACACTCATGTCGCGTGACCTTTTCGAACACCTACGTGTCACTGCTAACCTTGCGCACAAAGACTTGAAACTAAGACCTTGCTCCTTAGCTATTCAACCTTATGCACCCTCAAACACGACTGTGTCACACATGTCATTGATACAAATCTCCATTGGGCCCATGACCTTGATCCACCCGGTCTATGTGTCCAACCTCAACTCAATTCCATTGCTGATAGGCAAGGATCTACTTAATCGCTTTGAGCCTCTGATAGACTTCAAGAATCTCAAGCTATGGGCTCAAGTTCGACAACCTCTTCCAACCACTCTACCTGAAGCAACCGGATCACAGTGCTACACTCTTGACACCTTGGATGTTCCAGGAGTCAACCCACTCGCACTGCTGACCCAACAAAGTTTGACGGAAAGTGACCTTGGGGACCAGGCTGAAACAGGCACCCCTTTTCAGGTCACCACATCTGACAACCCAACCTTAAATGAACACAGTTCATTTCTTTGCACCCTGAAACCAGGGGCAGTCGATGAAGAGTACTGCCCCCAAGTGGTCAAAGGACTAGCTATCCAAAGCTCCCACGTAGAAGACGTGGTACTGGCTCTCTGGGCTGATAAATCTGCAATCAGCCAGACACTTTTCGACTCTCTACACGAGAAATACCCTGACCTTATGGTCACTAACAAGTCTTTTCATTTCCCTGCTGGGACCAAATCAAACAAAACATTGGTCGCCAGAAGTATCTGCGCCCTCCACCTTCAGTGGAACCACAGACTGCTAACGCATCCCCTCTTGGTCATTCCCGACCTGCCACATGCAGTCTACATCGGCAGTGATCTTCTTGTGAGACTTGGAACCCAGGTTGATACCATAAACAATGTCTTATGGTCTCTCACCTCAGTTCGAGACGCTCACTCTAAACCAGATCTTGACACTCTAAAGTCAGGCCAGACCATCCCTGAAGCCTGCCAGGTACTGAACACTCAACATTGTCTCATACCTGCTAATGTCACATGCTACCCGGTCCAACTATGCATTCACACTGGACAGAAACTTATGCATCCACAAGCATTTTTCCAACCGGCTCCTTTGCTTGACAATCTAGGCTTAACTCTGGAGGCCATGCCCCTTCTAAGCCTAGAATACAGAACCACCACATTACCGGTTAACAATCCCACGGCAGAGACCATCGTCCTGCCCAAGGCCACGCCTCTTGGCTGGCTCATCACCACAGATTTCCACAATTTTGAACTGACTGTTCCTGTGCTAGGCGACCTCCCTGATTCTCTTTGGGCCGACTCTCTTGAACCTACAGTCATTTACACTAAGCCTTCTAAGGCCATCGCTCTTGTGTCAATACCAACCCCTGACAAAGAGTCAGTGGGACGAATCAACTTGACTAACAATGACCAAATGCTTATCCAAGCCATTGAACTCCTTCCATCGGAGTCCGATCAGCAAACCAATGACAATCCCAGCGATGCTCTGCCAAAACCAGTCCTCACTATCGCTGAAGAGATTGCACAGGTGGTAGCTGATGCTGATGCCCTAACCTCTGACGAAGAACGTGAAAAACTTCAAGTTCTTCTTAAGTATGAACAATCCTTCTCCAAAGACTCCTTGGACTGTGGACTGACAACAATCCACTCAGTACGTATTCCTACACCACCTGACGCCCCTCCAACCTACGTCAGGCAGTACAAGATTCCCTTGGCCTCGTACGGCCCAGTACAAGAAATAGTCGATGATTTACTGGACCGTGGCATAATCAGGCCATGCAACAGTACCTACTCGGCTCCCTTATGGCCTGTCCTAAAGCCCAATGGTAAGTGGAGACTCACCATTGATTACAGGAAATTGAACACTCAAGTTCCTCTCTCTAGGTGGCCTATGACTCAACTGGAGCAAGAACTCCCTAGAGTCAAAGATGCCAAATACTTCTCAACACTGGACATTGCTTCTGGTTTTTGGACTATTCCTGTCCAAGCTGAAGACCAACACAAACTGGCCTTCATGTTCACGAATCGCCAATACACATTCACCCGATGCCCTTTCGGTTATGCCAACTCTCCTGCAGAGTTCAACATTTTCTTGAACAATGCATGTCCAGACGCCCGAGACAGAGGTAACCTCATCTATGTTGACGACATTCTCATTCGGAGTCCCACTCTGGACACCCACCTCACTGAAATTGACCATGTCCTTGGCCAGCTCACGTGAGCTTGAGCCAAAATTTCTCTCTCCAAATGCCAATGGTGCAAAACCAAAGTCAACTATGTCGGTCTCTTGGTAGGATCCAAAGGGGTACTACCACAAACGGCACGAATTCAAGGTGTGTTAAACATCAAAGCCCCTACCAACATCTCCGAACTCCGGAGCTTCCTAGGGGTATGCAATTACTCACGTCAGTTCATGGAGGATTATGCAGACTTGGCAAAACCCCTTACAGACCTCCTACGAAAGGACACCCCTTTCATTTGGTCTGAGGCTCAAGAACAGGCTATGCTAGCGTTGAAGCAAAAGTTATGCACAGCACCATGTTTGGCCTATCCCAACTGCGACCAGCCCTTCTTCTTACAAGTGGGGTTCTCTGCCAACTGCTTAAGTGCTGGATTATACCAAATCTACGACCACGACAAACGAGTCGTGGCCTATGCCAGCAAAACCCTCTCTGGTCCGGAACTGAAATACTCGGACTGTGAAAAAGCCCTTCTGGCCACTGTATGGGCAGTCAAACATTTCTCCAACTATGTAGGAGGCCAGAGAATCACAGTTGAGACTCACCACCAACCAGTGGTCTTCCTCAACAGTCAACGCATCAGAGAAGGCGTTGTAACAAATGCCAGAATAGCCTCCTGGTTGATGGCTCTACAAAGCTTTGATGTGGAGGTCCGCTACGCACAAAAGTTGAGAAGCCCTCTCGGCACAGACTTGGCTGCCTGCCAACGGTGCTCTGAGGACACTCCAGGACCATCCATTCGTGCAGAGCCACCTACAGTCACTGAAGACCCAAACCATCACTACTTTGACCAGAACATCTGCCAAGATATGGTCACCGCCTATGTCGATGGTTATTCTTTTCACCATAAAACTCACATTCGTGCTGGTGTGGGTGTGGCATGGCTGAACAATCAGCCTTGTGAACCCCACAACTATCAACTGGGTTCCCAATCATCTCAGTATGCGGAAATCGCAGGTGTGCTCATTACACTGCAACTTGCTGTAGACCATGGCATTCGCACATTGGTCATCTGCACTGACTCCAACTATGCACGCCTCAGTTTCACTTGTCATTAACACTCTGGAAGGCCAAAGGTTTTGTAACCTCCAACCGCAAACCGGTTAAACATCAAGACCTTTTCAAGGCATGTGATCACCTGGTCACCTCCAACAACCTCCAGGTGTACTGGAAAAAGGTCAGAGGTCACTCGCGCACACCAGGTCAGGACAAAGAATGGAATGACCTTGTGGACTCACTTGCAAAACAAGGAGCTATACAAGGCACACCCTGGTCCTTTGATTCTGCTCAGGTGCAGACTTCACAGTCCCACCCACCCACCCCTACAGTCTGCGCAGTCACTAGGGCCCAGACTAACAGGGCCCAAGACACGACACAAACCACAGGTCCCCTTGCGGTTGACCCTGTTTTCACTGACGCTGACCTTATCTCTCTTCAAACCCTTGATCCTGCGGTCCATAAAATGATACAATACATCTCAGATCCTGCACTTAATGCACCATCCGACTCGGATCTCGCTGACACTCCAGACTTGAAGCCACTTTTTGCCGCACGATCATCCTTGCAGCTGCGAAATGGCATTCTAGTTCATGTTTCCGATGAACTCCCTACGCCTGCGCTTGTGGTCCCTCGTAACCAGAGGGGGGTGATGATTGTTCATGCCCATGATCTCCCAACTGCAGGACACAAAGGCGTCAAAGTGACGTACAACGCGCTCAAACAAGTGGCATATTGGCCATACATGCGAAAGGATGTAGCCGACTACATCAAGGGATGTCTCGTATGTTGCCAGTTTCAACCAACCAACCCGATGCATCGAGCACCCCTACAGAAAAGAGGCATTTCATTCCCATGGTCTGACCTCCAAATTGACTGGGTAGGTCCCCTTCCACGGTCAGCCAGAGGAAACAAATACTTCCTCACAGTCACATGTGCTTTCACCAAATGGGTCGAGTGCCTGCCTGCTCCTAATGACACGGCAGAAACCACGGCCTACTTGTTGATGAACCACGTATTCTCTAGGTTTGGTCTGCCAAGCCGAATCAACTCTGACCATGGCACTCGTTTCACCGCCAAAGTCATGCGACAACTGTGGGAAACCTTGGGAGTTAAAGCTAACTTCCATATTAGCCACCACCCACAATCCTCCGGACAGGTTGAAAGAACCCACCGAACTGTGATCAACATACTGAAGAAGTATGTTTCACCACACCAAAAAGACTGGGATGTAAAACTCCCGCTGGTCTTAATGGCCATCCGAGCCACACCCCATGAAGCTACGGGGGTGTCACCTTTTGAAATGATGACAGGCCGGCAAATGACTTTGCCCTGCATTTACTCTACCAACCTGGAGAAGCCAGTGTTGCTACAGCTTACACTACTCACCAGTACATGACTGACCTGACCAAACATCTCCGACAGACTTTTGCCTTTGCCCAAAAACATTTGGACCGATCAGCTGAAGGACACAAAGCCTACTACGATCAGAAAGCCACACATGACGAACTCCAAGTGGGAGACAAGGTTTTCTATTATGCTTTCATTCCTCAGACAGGACAGACCAACGCACGAGCAGGAAAACTCGCTCGGAAGTTCCTCCCCAGGTGGACAGGTCCACACACGATCACAAATAAACTCTCTCCGGTCGTTTACCAAATCAAAATAAGCAAAGGTCGCCAGGACCCCATCTCCAAATGGGTCCATCGTAATCAAATCAAAGCTTACAAAAACCCCATGGGACTTGTCGAGGACAACACTGTTCCATTAAGTCAGTAAACAAACCTAAATCTTGTTTGCGCCCAATAGATAACTGTTAGCTGACTATCCGCCTCAGACATTCTCGGTCGCATTTCTCTTCCTCAATCAGGTAACTGCATTAAACCTTCAAAAGGAGAAAGTTAACCCAAACTAACTGACTTCTTTAAAATCTAACCTTAAAAGACCCCGCAAAATTTCATTCAGTATCATCAAGTTACTATTTCAAAGTAGTACAAACAAAATCAACAACATCACTAGCTTAAGGCAATAATCACAAAACCCTCTAAAGGAGATAAACACTAATAGCTTAGAGCTCAACCTCTAACAAAGTTGTTCCACCTCTAAGAATAACTTTCACCCACCACTCAGGTACCTCAAGAAAAGGAAAACTGACAAGAAGCTCAAGATTAAAATGACTCACTTCTATTCGTTGGCCAGGACGATGACCTTCCTGTTTTTCAGTTTAGCCCTCTACCTAGCACTCTCACCTACTTTCGCCCAGTTAGAACTGGACAGAACCCAGACAAGAAGTCAACAATCCTTAAGTAGATTCTCAACCACGGCCTCATCATTAGGGACCCTTGCTAGCCTTAGCACGTCTACTGTTAAATCAGTCAACACCGCTACACTGAAATGCCAGATAGTTGAACCGCCAACTGTTAGTAAAACTTTGCAAGATACTGTGTTGGTTTTGAATGTTTGCTCCAAAGCCTCATTCAAACTCAACAAGGTCTTGGACTTGTCACTCTTCATGTTAGAGGGTGACCCTGCTCACCCACATCTAATGCCTGTGTTTCTTCGAAAGGTAGCTAAAAATATTCGACTTTCAGCTAACACTTTGACAATGAGTCTGCCTTCACCGCTTCTTGCCCCTGTTTCAGATGACACAAAGTTATTCCTCATTGCCACTCAAAGAACAATGATGACTTTCCATGTTCGCTCAGTCTTCCAGAACAAAAGTCTCAAACACCCTCTGAGTAAGACCTCTGTGGAACCATGGTTTAGTCCAGCTAAACCAATTCAGTTCAAGCCTCCTTGAATTAACTCAATATTGCTTAACCTAAACATCTACCTCAAATAAGCAATACATTTTTGTTTTGCATTCTTTGTTTTGACTTTTATTTTTCTTTATTTTTAGAATTTTTGAAGTTATATGCATGCTTATATACAAACCTATATTTTTATATATAGCTCTTGCACTCCATCTTGATTTTTGTACCCATTCAAACTATTTTTTTTTAAACAACTATGATAGCTATTTCAGCGTGAACCAAAATTCCTACCTCAGGTATGTAAGACTACGCACTTATCTTTGTAGCTAGAATTTTTGAGTCATTTCAAGACCTATGCCTTAGCGTACTACTCCAAGTCAATTTTATAATCTATGTTTGTCCATATTCAAATTATTTTTGGAAATTCATGGAAGTCCTTCCAGTAAACCAAAGTCAAAGATCTGTACTTAGTAATAGATACTGTTTGCATGCTAGTGTGTATGGACATCACAAAAACCTTTTAACCCAGTATTTAGGTCAAGTGTTGCCAAGGAGACGAAGCTGCCATGGGTGAGTACCAACGCTGACCGATGCTCACCATTGCTACAAAGGGGGGGATCTGTAGCATCATCGTCGCCTCAAACCAAAACAGAAGATCACTTCTCTTCATTTTATAGAAATTTCACTTTATTCATTACACAGGAATATCACTTTTCTGCCTTTTCAGGAATATCACTGGCTTTTATGTCGACTCATGCAGGCTTCTTCCAGGCCTGACCAAAGATGCTTGCTTTCCCAGGACCCCAATGTAAACAGTTGCCTCTTGCAGAGATTGTAAGGATCAGAATTTGCTTTTAAAGGCTCAAAGGAACATAAAACTCAGGAGACCAGACCTCTCAACGTGAACACTGCATTTGATAATGTACCTTTTCACAGGAAACCAATGTTCTTAAAAGAGTCATAAACCACTTAATCTGATGGGTTTATAGCCGATGCTGTCCAGGTACCTTCGCCCAGATACTAAAGGAAATCATCTACAGCTCAACAGTACCTCCTAGCGGATACCTACGGAATGTGTTTTCAGTATGTAGGATGACTTTTAATTTGTTCTAAATATTAAGTTTCTTTCAGCTTATCCTCTGGATCCTAAGGACACTGAAAATCATCCCTCTTTTATCACCAACCATGGTTTGCTGCATGTTTTGCTGCATTTTGGATCTAAATGTGAATGCATGTATTATAATTATGTATAAGAAATGTTATATTCATGAGTGTTATTCAAACACATATTGGAGTAGTGATATAAATGCATGATCACCAAAATATTAGCCAAGTCATTTAATTTAGTTAGATTTTATATTGAGCATTTATTTCATAAGAACTGACTGAGTGTTGATTTTCCCTCTGAAATTTCATGGGATGGTGTCTTCATTTGATTGGCTGCTCTCAAACAAAGAAGTGTTCTCACATTGGATAGCAGCCATTTCAAACTGCTTCTGAAAAAGCCGATTGGTCAGTCTTGCGACTACATCATCAGTTTTACGACCCGGCGAGGTAACTTTAAAAGAGAGAAGTCAGAGATCAGCAAAGTAAGAAAAAGATGGAGAGAACAGTGGAGACAACAGGCAGGAAGATTAGCAAGAAGCAAATTAGAAAATGGTGATAAGATTAAGAATTAGAAACACAGAAAGAAGAAAGAAATAGATTTTGAGAAAGATTAGGAACTAAATTAAGATTAAAGAAGCAGAATAGTAATCTAGATCTCAGAAGAAGATTTTATTCCACCGTTTCAAGGCCCTGTGAAGTTTTATTTTATTCTCTGTGTGTTTGTCAAGTCTTTCGTTATATTCTGGTCACTGAGGAGAAACCATTTTTCTTTAGAGCTCGTCCCTTTTAGAGAATCAAATTCTCAAACTTTTTCCTTCACCTCAGAAGCCATTCTTATCCTAGTAAATGTTTTTCTAATAGTTTTTTTCATGACTTTTCACGCCATTAAAGTGGACCTTTAATTTGCCTAGTTTAAAGTGAACAGAGACTGAGAAGATTTTCCTTCAGTTTTTTTGGTCTATCCCGCTACAAGAGACCTCAAAATTGGGATTCTTTTCCAAGGACTTTTCACGCCGCCCTGAGACAAATCATCCACGTCTGCAAGGGTCTCCTTGAAGGGCCCCCCAGCTGAGTTATCACCTCCACGGCTTGTGAGGATAGCAGCCGCTTCCTCCGACGTCCTAACTTCAAAACCCAGCGGTACCGACCCGCTGAAACGTGGGCCTACAGCTGTTGTGTGAGTGAAACTTTTATTTCTCCTATCTACTGGGTTGAAACGTGATGTCCTAACAATTAAATTACAATTGAATATGGCCCGTATTTCAGGGCTCAATTAGTCTCTCAGCCACAGGATAGAACTGTAAACTGAAGGAAAACTCTTAGTCATTTTTAAGTAACTGCCCTTAAATTTTTGTAGATTAATTCAGGAGTCATTTTTAGATAATTAGTTTATGAATTTTCCCCATAAAATTGCGTTGTTTTGTTAAAACATTCCAGCCTCATTTACTGTTGAAACATAAGCCTAGTTTCTCCTTGGTTCTGCAGAGGTGTAACGCTGGATTTTATGTTCAGGAACCCAATATCAGTTGTGATATTTTACGCTGTCATCATCTGAATCTGTTTATTCATCATTTGAACGCTATGCCATGTAACCTGAATGAGTTTAATAAAGAGTGAATGAGAGCAGTTGAAGCGTTTTCCTTTCGCATATACAGGTTTCCTAATCACTGCAGGACAAAAACTCACTGAAACTTTGAGACTGATTCATTAAGTAATTTAAGGTACAAAGTTAATTAAAATTAAAGTTAATACTATTGTCCGTTAGGACTGGTGCCCCTTTTACGAGTGCTTTTATTTAATTTAGCGGGTGTAGAAGTGACGGTTTAACTCCGCCCCCTTTCACACCCCCTATTAAATAAAATAAATAATTCCTGTACCTTATGACAAATATTTTTATAGGCAATTCACCCTACATTGCTACAGCGCTCCACGCTGTGTGTGTGTTTATATATTCACATATTTATTCCATCTAGCTACAATGCTCCGCACTGTGTGTGTTTATATGTTCATATATTTAGTCCATCTAGCTACAATGCTCCGCACTGTGTGTTTATATATCTATATATTTATTCCATCTAGCTGCAATGCTCCACATCATGTGTCTATATATTTATGTTTATATGTACACATGTATACTCGCTGCTCTTGTTTTTTTCTTGCCTTCTGATTGTTGCTCTGAGTGTTGCTATCCCTGTGCTGTTGCAATCCTGGAATTTCCCCATTGTGGGACTAATAAAGGCTTATCTTATCTTAATATGCACGATCTGTAATAATGTGTTACTGAAGCAGATGGCCCTGAGCCACGTCAGAATGAAAACTGGGTGTGTACAATAATTATGTAATGGTGAAATGGTATATAAAAACACTTACCTGACATGTTTATGTTAACTCAGGCACCAAAAGGCCCATTCCCACTACAGGAAACAGGAACTCCCCCGGTGTGTGTCTCCACTGCAGGACCCTCCCAAAAGGGAAAGTTTTCAGGAACTCATAGCGGCTAAAATAGGGCTGTGGTCAGGGGCAGGTAGTTCAGAGTGGCCTGTGGCTTCCTTGTTGGTACCCAGAACAAGATCGGTACCCAGCATGAAAGACATAATATTGTTTTAAAAATTATACGTTTATATAATGAAGACGTGACCAAGTACTTAATAAAAATCTGAAAGTTATTCAAAACCATATCTATTCAGTTGTAAATTAAATACATTTGTCACGGTGTATAGTTGTCCAGCATGTATGTACATCGAGTGAAGTACTTTTGCGCATGTGTGGCACCAATCTTTTTCCAGGTACCGACTGGGCAGCCACATGGCCCTTAAAACTGTAGGGTGGGGTTTTGGGTTGACTCGATGCTGAGTGGATAAAACTCTGCATCAGAGTGCTACATAAATCACAAGGAAATGTGAAGCACCCAAATGGAAAAAGGTAATGTGAAGATCTAATGCTTAAAAATGTATAATGTAATGCTGTCGTGACTGTGGAAAGTCTAAACAATTATTTGTCCTTCACAGGGATGCAAGCCCACAGCCCGGCAATGTGGAACGGAGTCCCGGCTGGTGCCTATCCTGATGTGCTTTTTAGAATCAGAATCAGAATCAGAATCAGCTTTATTGGCCAAGTGTGCATAACACATACAAGGAATGTGACTTTGGCTAAAAACTTGCTCTCGTTGTTCAGGTGTAAGATTTAAATAAGATTTAAATAAGATTTCAATGACAACAGAGTATGTACAGTAAATTACAGTCTGTCCACATTTCTATAAAAGGATGCAAATATACAGTGATCCCTCACTTATCGCGGTTAATGGGATCCAGAACCGACCGCGTAAAGTGAAAAACCGCGAAGTAGCGTCACCCCAATGACGTCATCCATAAACAATACGTACGTTCATTCTCTCACTCTCATATGATACGTGTGTGTGTGTGTACGTGTACATACATACGTAGATGTAAACAAAGTGTACATAAATATGTTTTTAGAACTCTTTTATTCTTATAACAAGATACGTAACTCAAGATGAAAATGATTTACTGCACAGGTTAATGAGAGCTTTACTGCTTCTCAGGTGACGCCTCATCGTGAGGTGCTGGAGGCGCAGGATCATCGAGGGCAGCTTCCGATAGAGCTGAAGCTGCAGGAGGCGGCGTAGTGGCTCGACGGGAAGACTATTTCGCACAAAATGGCACAAGAGAACAGCAAAAAGTTCCACGCGGCGAGACTAAGTAACACGAGCGATAAAAAGCAATGAATGCGGTCTTCCTTCCCTTCATGGGTGCTCGGCAGGGAGAGGAGGTGGGTGAGACGTCTCGGCCAATCAGCTTGCGGGGTGAAACGTCTCGGCCAATCAGCTTGCGAGATTTCCGAGCCCAGCCAACACGACAACAGCGAACAGAGAGTTGTGCGGCTCTCTGTGTTGACACCTGATGGTCTAATGTAGTCTCCCTACCTTCTGCTAGCGCCCGCCCATTATTTCTCAATTTTGAATTTTTGATGAATATTTTTGAAAAATCCGCAATGCACTGAGGGCGCGAAAGGTGAAGTGCGAAGTAGCGAGGGATCACTGTATACAGGAATATATGCAGTTATTTACTCAGACTATCCACACTTTGCAGAAATATATGAAAAAATATACAGTCGCACAGTATTTCAATGTAAACTCAGATTCAGTGATATAATGTGAATGAAGTATAATGCAGTGTGAGAGTTATGTGCAATGTAATAATGGATGAAAAGTCATGAGTACAGCAACAGGTAGGACTAGGTGAATGTTAGGAGTTCATCAGAGTGATGGCTTGAGGAAAGAAACTGTTCCTGTGACCGGTGGTTTTGACCTTCAGTGATCTGTGACGACGACCAGAAGATAGAAGTTCAAACAGTTTGTGGCCGGGGTGTGACGGGTCAGCAGAGATGTTTCCCGCCCGTTTCCTGGTTATGGACCGATATAAGTTCTCAATGGAGGGTAGGTCGGTACCAATGATCCTCTCTGCAAACTTAATGATCCGCTGCAGTCTGGTCTTGTCCTGTTTAGTGGCAGATCCAAACCAGACAGTGATGGAAAAGCAGAGGACAGATTGGATGATGGCGGTGTAGAAGACATCCAGCAGCTCCTAAGGCAAATCAAACTTCTTGAGCTGATGCAGAAAAAACAACCTCTGCTGGGCCTTTTTCCGGACAGTGTCTATATGGGAGGACCACTTCAGGTTCCGGGAGATTGTGGTACCCAGAAACTTGAAGGAGTCCACAGTGGACACTGTGCTGTTGAGGATGGTGAGTAGGGGGAATGAAGGAGGGTGTCGCCTGAAATCCAGTCATCTCCATCATTTTGGCTGGGTTAAGTTCAAGATGGGTTGATTTATCGATGAGAAAGCACCAGGGAATGGCAAATATAATGGAGCTGGAGCTGCTGGGACGGGAATGAGGAAGTATGTCACTACAATTGTGCAAGCGGTCCATTAAAGGAAAAAAAAAGATGCAAATTTATGAGAAAAAAAGTTGAAAATTTGCAATTAAAAGAGCTGCAGATTTGTGAGGGGAAAAAAAAGTTTTAAGTGTATGAGGAAAAAAAAAGTTGTCCTTATGGCTGTGTTGTGAGACATGTATATGTTGGACACTGCATATGTGATTTAACCACGATGAAGGAGAGCCAGCCCCCTGCGGTGCGGAGCCACAGAGCCTGGACCCCCTGCGGAGGACAGGGGACAGAAGACTTCCTGACCACTGAGGCTCGGGAAGAGAGAAGGGGGAGTTATGTAAATAAAAGGCTAATGAATGTGAATAAAGAGATTTTGAGAGAGATGTGTGATTTCCCCCGCGAGGGAAATGGTTTGATGTCAGAATGTTTAAATGAGAGAACTTTGGTGTGTTCACTCTCTTTGTTCGCTGCTCAAGAATGAGAGCAGACAGTGGAATGATTACTTGAATAAACTGGAATGAAAGACAATTCGGTTTCGTTATTCAAGTCTCCCCACATTGGTGACTGACGACGTTGAGAATGAACGAAGAAATTCTCAGGGTCCCGGACTCACAGCGCTCAGAGCTGGCGAGCGCAGTGGCCGTTAAGCTGCCTGATTTCTGGCAGGATAACCCACGGTCGTGGTTTCTGCAAGCAGAGTCGCAGTTCGCGCTCGCAGGAGTAACGGTGGATGACATTAAGTTCCACCATGTCATCGCTAAACTGGACAACAGCACAGCTCGGTGCGTGCAAAGCTTGGTGGAGCAGCCACCCGCGACCGACAGGTACGGCAAGCTGAAATCCACCCTCATCAAGTTTTTCACCCCCTCGGCTGAAGTGAGGGCGAGGAGGATCCTGTCTTTGCTAGACCAAGGTGGACACAGGCCGAGCGCCCTGATGGAGGAGATGATACAGCTGAGAGGGTTGGACAACGATGATTTCATTTTTCAGTTCATCTTCCTCTCCAACCTCCCGGCGCATGCGAGAAGCACGCTGGCCGGCAAAAAGTGTCACACCCTGGAGGAGTTCCGGGAGCTGGCCCAGGAGGCAGATGGGATCCTGGACGCCTGCGGCGGGCAAGCAACCACAGCAGCGACCCGAGACAGCGGGGAGCCAGAGGCGGCAGAACCAGACTGGCAGACGACGGCGGCAACACGGCCGCGACGAGGGGGAGCCAATAGCCCGGCGGCAGAGGCGCGGGCACGACACAGCGGAGGAGAAGATCTCTGCTTTTACCATCGGAGGTTCGCAGAGAAGGCACGCAGGTGTGTGCCGCCCTGCATCTTCAGGAGTTCGGGAAACGGCAAGACCGGGGGTCGCTAGCAGCTTCGACCCTCGGAGAACGCAACAAGCTGCTCTACATCACGGATGCGCGCTCCGGACGAGAGTTCCTCATCGACACCGGAGCACAAGTGAGCTTCATCACCCCAACATACGCGGACCGGGTGGCTGGACCCCACGGTAGCGGAGCTACAGCGGCAAATGGCTCGAACATCAACACCTACGGGAGAAGGACCTTGCCTTTATGCTTACATGGCCGCACATATGAATGGACTTTTGTGATAGCGGCGGTGAGTTTCAACATGTTGGGCGCGGATTTTTTGTGTTCACACAATCTGTTAGTTGATCTTGCTAATAGACGGCTGGTAAATGCACTCTCTTTTTACTCTCTCCCCTGTTCAGCTCGAGTGTCCCCGCCACCAGTACAGACCCACGTCGCTACAGCAGGTGGTAAGTTTCACACACTCCTCACCCAATTTCCAGCGCTCACTGTGCCCACTTTTTCAGCGACGGTCGCGAAGCACGGGGTGAAACACTTTATCCCCACTTCTGGTCCTCCCGTGTTTGCAAAAGCTCGGCGCTTGGATGCAGTTAAGCTCGCCATTGCGCGCGAGGAGTTCGCCAGCCTGGAGAGGCTGGGCATCGTTCGTAGGTCGAAGAGCCCGTGGGCTTCGCCGCTGCACATGGTACCGAAAGCCGATGGCTCCTGGAGACCGTGCGGGGATTACCGCAGGCTAAACAACGCTACGGCGCACGATCGTTATCCCATCCCGCACATTCAGGATTTTTCGGTGCACCTGGCGGGGGCGCGCATTTTTTCAAAGATTGATCTAGTTCGCGGCTATCACCAAGTCCCGGTCCAACCGGAGGACATTCCTAAAACAGCGGTAATAACCCCGTTCGGACTTTTCGAATTTTTACGCATGCCGTTTGGTCTCAAAGGGGCGGCGCAAACATTTCAGCGGATGATGGATGCCGTGTTACGCGATCTCCCTTTCGTGTTTGTGTACCTCGACGACATTTTGGTCGCGAGTACTTCAGAGGACGAACACGAAACGCACCTCACAGCAGTTTTTAGGAGGCTGGGAGAGCACGGCTTAATAGTTAACCCAGCCAAGTGCCAGTTCGGCGTCGAGCGGATCGATTTTTTGGGTCACCGCGTCTCCCCGGAGGGAGCGGTTCCGTTACCAGAGAAAGTACGCGCGGTAGCGGATTTTCCCCGTCCACAAACGGTCAAATCACTACAGGAATTCTTGGGGATGGTGAATTTTTATAACCGATTCCTGCCCCACGCAGCTCAAATCATGCAACCGTTATATGCCGCGCTCAAAAAACAAAAACCGACCCAGGCGGTCGAATGGTCCCCGGAGCGGGAGCGCGCGTTCACAGAGGTTAAAAAAGCCTTGGCTGACGCTGCGCTCCTGGCCCACCCAGACCCTGCAGCACGTATCGCGCTGACGACAGACGCTTCAGATTTAGCCATAGGGGCCGTTATTGAGCAACAGGTAGCCGGAGTTTGGCAGCCTTTGGCTTTCTTTAGCAAATCTTTAAGCGCGGCTGAACGAAAATACAGCGCGTTTGACAGAGAACTGTTGGCGCTGCATTTGGCTATTCGTCATTTCCAGTTCTGGCTGGAAGGACGGTGCTTCACCGCTTATGTGGACCACAAGCCGCTCACATACGCCATGGCCAAAATTTCAGACCCGTGGTCCGGCAGGCAGCAGAGGCAGCTGGCCGCAATCTCGGAATTTACCACTGACATTAGGCACGTCGCGGGCAAATTCAATGTAGTAGCGGATTGTCTCTCACGCGCGTTCACGACCCCAACACGCGCAGAGGCAGAACGGTCAGAGGCAGAACGGGCCACCGTGACCGCGCCGCAGGAGAGCGGCACGGTGGCGCGCGCAGCCCCGGTGCACGTGGGTATAGATTATGCAGCCATGGCAGCGGACCAGGGGGCGGACGCAGACGTGCGCGCGCTCCAGTCTGGACCAACAGGGTTGAGGCTGGAGAGCAAGTGTTTACAAACCGGTATGCCCCCCCTGATCTGCGACATGTCGACGGGGCGCCCGCGTCCGGTGGTTCCGGCCACGTGGCGCCGCCGTGTTTTTGACTCGGTCCACTCACTGGTGCACCCGGGGGTGCGCGCGTCGGTGAAACTAGTGGCGGAAAAGTTTGTTTGGCCGTGCCTGCGCAAGCACGTGAAGGAATGGGCAAAAACCTGCATTTCCTGTCAACGGGCCAAAATTCACAGGCACACAAGAGCCCCGTTAGAACCGTTCCGCATTCCGGCCAGAAGGTTCGACCATGTGCACGTCGACCTTGTGGGCCCCCTATCGGCATCACAGGGGTTCACGTATCTTTTGACAATGGTGGACCGCACCACACGTTGGCCGGAAGTGGTCCCACTTGCGACGACCACGGCCGCGGAGGTGGCTCGCGTTTTTTTAACGGCTTGGGTGGCGCGTTTCGGGGTTCCGTCGGACATTACGTCCGATAGAGGACCGCAATTCATCTCTGAGCTGTGGTCAGCGATGGCCAACGGCTTAGGAGCCAAAATTCACCGCACTACGGCTTACCACCCTCAGGCCAATGGTTTATGCGAGCGTTTTCATAGGTCTTTGAAGGCAGCACTCAGAGTGTCGCTCACGGATGCAGATTGGGTGAATAAACTTCCATGGGTTTTATTAGGGTTGCGTTCTGCGCCTAAAGGGGACTTAGACGCCTCCCCAGCGGAGCTGGTATTCGCACAAACTCTGAGGCTGCCGGGCGAGTTTTTACCAGAGCACCCAGAGCCCCCACCTCTCTCGGCTCTGGGACCGTTAGTCGGCACGGGGGCAGACACGCTCCCGGGTCCGGTTCATCACGCTTTTCCACGAGTTTTCGTCCCCAAGGCTTTGAAAAATGCCGATTTCATTTTTGTCAGGCGCAAAGCCCTAAAAGCAACGCTCAAACCACCTTACGAAGGGCCATTTCGAGTGCTGGAGGCAGGTGATAAGCAATTTGTGCTAGATTTTGGAGACAGAAAAGAGACAGTCAGTATTGACAGACTAAAACCTGCTTTTGTCATGAAGGACGTGTCTGTACCGGTCGCAGTGGCGCCTCGACGAGGCAGGCCCCCGCAGGGGGCAATTAATCACTCTCTCCCTCAGTCAACAGACCCGAAGCAGAAACGCACCGCAGGCAAGGCGGGGCCAACGCACAGCAGATTCGGCAGACGGCTGAAGCCCAAGCGGCGCACAGACTGAATGTTGGTGTTGATTATTCAGTAGTGAGTAAGGTGCTATTTAATTTTAGGAATTAGTCTGTTCTTCATCGTTTGGGGGGGGTTATATGGCTGTGTTGTGAGACATGTATATGTTGGACACTGCATATGTGATTTAACCACGATGAAGGAGAGCCAGCCCCCTGCGGTGCGGAGCCACAGAGCCTGGACCCCCTGCGGAGGACAGGGGACAGAAGACTTCCTGACCACTGAGGCTCGGGAAGAGAGAAGGGGGAGTTATGTAAATAAAAGGCTAATGAATGTGAATAAAGAGATTTTGAGAGAGATGTGTGATTTCCCCCGCGAGGGAAATGGTTTGATGTCAGAATGTTTAAATGAGAGAACTTTGGTGTGTTCACTCTCTTTGTTCGCTGCTCAAGAATGAGAGCAGACAGTGGAATGATTACTTGAATAAACTGGAATGAAAGACAATTTGGTTTCGTTATTCAAGTCTCCCCACAGTCCTCTTGATTTACGCTTATGAGGTTGGGTGGTAAGGTTGTATGCCTAAAAAAATAAAAGTTCATACCACCATGATTGTGGAGAGGAATGGCCAAATATATGTGACCAGTGGCCACACAGAAGTTGCAGTACTGTATAGCATGGATGAAAGGCAAGGCACAGGACTGGCAGCTTGGGCTGTCCATAGTTGCACAGTGAGTCCACACTGTCGGCCAGCTGTGGGCGGAATCCCTGCTGGTGCTGTACTGTTGGAGCAATCAGTTCCTCTCTGCAATTAACGATGACAAAGTTGGAAAGTTGGTCCCATGCACACATTTCATGCATAATCATTTCTGTATGATTTTAACGTATTGTAAATATACTTTGACTCGCTCCATCGTGGTTGACACTGTCAGATGATCAGGTGACCAACAAATCCTCTAGAGAATGAAAGTTCCTACTCCTTGATGGAGGAGACAGCCAGATGGGGCCAGTCCTTATCAACTCCCTATCTCCTAAAATTGGTTTCTGGTTCCTGTAGTGGAAGCGGGGCAATATTAGTGTTACAGTGTATCTGCACCAGTAAAAACTGAACAAAGGGGGACACCTTTCCTGCTGTGTGACTACTCCGAACCAACTAGGTGTGAAATACGCTAAGTTACAGAAGAATAAGACCCTGACTGCACTTTAGGCTGTTTGCAACTGATGAAAAACAGAAGGCAAGCGGGAGGAAAAGGGGAAAGTGGGAAGTGGGATAAATGAGGAGTAAAAGGAGATAAGGGAAAATTGAGAAAAAGCAAGAGGAGAAAAATGGAAAGCAGCCATGGAGGGGGAAAAGAGGATGAAGGAGTGTGGGTCAAAGGTGTGTGTGTGTGTGTGTGTGTGTGTGTGTGTGTGTGTGTGCGTGCATGCGTGTGTGTGTGTGTGTGTGTGTTATGGAAAGGAGGTTAGTGAGGTCATGGGATGAATGAAGGATGGCAATACACAAATAAATGGGGTCATAAACAAAGAAGTGTGTGTGCAAAGGGAGGGCAGGAGGGATGGAGTGTTAAGCGAATGCAAGCAAGAATCCAAGTGCAGGACAGATAGAGGGAGAAGGGAGATAGAGCAGCTGTTGTGCATATGTATGTATGTGTGAGTGAGACAGAAAGCATGAGAGATTGGTTTATCCTCTCTGCTCACTTGGGGAAAGAGGAAACGGCAGACCTGCTCTCACCACAGCAGATAGGCTGCTATCAGCTCCCAGAGCCTGACCCTGGGTGTGTATTTGTCAGTGTGTGTGAGTTAGTGTGTTTACAGTATGAGTAAAGAGTGTGTAACTCCCACTCTAGCCTTATCTACATGTACTTTCCATTACCAAATGCTTATATCAAACCTCAGCTAATAGTTGTGCGTTCGAAGGGATAAAGCCAATTTTGTGATTTGGCCAAAATTTGCTGGCGTGTGAACTAGTGTCACAATCCAGTTTTAACTTGTTTATCAATACACCAAGTATCCTTTTGATCACTTGTGTTGAGGGATGGAAGAATAAATAAGTTTCCCTTCTATTAGTGCTTTGTGGCTATATTTGCTAAAGTCTTGCCATGTGGCAGTGATCTAAACCCACTTTCAAACCAAAATTGTCGAGTTACAATTATGTGTTCCATTAACATAAATTAACACCCAAACATCTCTTCATAGCAGTTTCAAACTGTCTGCACACCAAGGTCTGAACCCCTGTGTAAGTTTTTGTTTCTCTAGTGCAGGGGTCACCAAGCGGTGGACTCTAGTCCGGATTCGGACCCCAAGAGTTCTCCATCCAGACCCGGAAGCCTTTTGATACAATTTTGGAAAAGGTATCCCAGCCCCCGACCAACAGTGATCTGTGTGGAGTTTGCATGTTCTCCCCGTGTTGCGTGGGTTTACTCCGGGATTTCTCCGGTTTCCTCCCACATGCCAAAAACATGCATGTTAGGTTAATTGGCTGTTCTAAATTGTCCCTAGATATCTGTTTCCTATAGGCCCTTAGAATAAAGGGTTAGTATTAATGAAAGCGCTTTGAGTGGTCTTTGTGACTAGAAAAGCGCTATATAAGTGCAGGTTAGTTAGTTAGTTAGTATACTGATTTGTTTTGATGGAACTGAAATGCTGTTTTGGCGGCTGCCCGGACAGATTATGGCATGAGCTCTTGGGCGCTGTCCGCAGGCTCCCCTCTCCACTGTCCCATGGACACCGTTCTCTGCAGACACTCTGTGGCTCCAACCACTCCAGAGTGTATGCAGCGAGTCGCAAAATCACAGTTTGCTGAGGGCACCCCCCCCCCCCCCACACACACACACACACACAGATGGACAGCCAGGATATCCACCCCGAGCAGACATGCTTCGTTCCAGGTCTATATCCACAAAATGAAGCGCTGTTGTGAAATTGAGTGTATTTACTGGGGCGCTTCTGGCTCCAACTCTGGTGAGAGTAGTCGATCCTGGGATGCAAGGGGTGAGGTCGCTGGTTATGATGGATGGATAGATAGATAGATAGATAGATAGATAGATAGATAGATAGATAGATAGATAGATAGATAGATAGATAGATAGATAGATAGATAGATGTACTTTATTGATCCCAAACTGGGAAATTACAGTGTAACAGCAGCATGACAGTAGACAACCAAACAACAGAAACACACACATGAAAGACAAAGGGATTACCCGTGGAAAGTAAAACTAACACGACTATAAAACCTATATACATCATAGCTTAGTATATGATGACCCATATAAAAACATGAATCATCCCATTGCACAAACAAGGACTATCAGGAGCAAAGTGAAATGCGAGGTACCAGCTAGTCTGTAAGGTGCAGTGTGGCAGCATAGCTATGACCAGAATACAACATCATAGTGAGTTATTGTACAGTGAAACTGCATGTGGCAGGAAAGATTTCCTGTACCTGCCCGTTTGACAGTGAAGCTGTAGTAGTCTACTGGAGAAAGTGCTTCACTGTCTGTCAAGTGTGTGGTGGAGGGGGTGATCAGGATTGCCCATGATGGATCACAGTTTATTTAGTGTTCTCCTCTCCACCACTATCTCAAAGGTCTCCGGTCTGAGACCAAATACAGAGCCAGCCCTCTTGATAATCTTGTCAAGTCTGTTGATGTCTCTGGCCCTGATACTGCTACCCCAACAGACGGCAGCAAAGAAGATGGTGCTGGAGACAATGGTCTGGTAGAAAAGCTCCAGCATCCTGCTACACACGTTGAAGGATCTCAGCTTGCTCAGGAAGTAGATTCTGCTCATCCCCTTCTTGTGCGCAGCATCGGTGTTGGATCTCCAGTCCAACCCGCTGCTGATCCTGACACCCAGATATTTGTAGTCCTCAACCACTCCCACATCCTCCCCCCTAATCTGCAGTGGCTGAGAAGGCGTCTTCCTCTTCCTGAAGTCAATCACCATCTCTCTGGTCTTGCTGACATTCAACCTCAGGTGATTCTGCACCGTCCACTCCACAAATCTATCTACCAGTGCCCTGTACTCTCCCTCCTCTCCTCCTCTTATACACCTCACAACCGCTGAGTCATCAGAGAATTTCTGCAGGTGGGATGACTCTGTGGTGTACTGAAAGTCAGTGGTGTATAAGGTAAAGAGAAAAGGAGAGAGCACAGTCCCCTGTGGAGCTCTCGTATCACTAGCCACCACTCCAGACAAGACATTGCCCAGCCGGACAAACTGTGGTCTGCCTGTCAGGTAGTCAGTAATCCAGGAGATCACAGAGCTGTCAACCCCCATCCCCCGCAGCTTCTCACCCAGCAGCAGTGGCTGGATGGTGTTAAAGGCACTGGAGAAATCAAAGAAAGTGATTCTCACAGTATCTCCTCCACCATCCAGGTGCAGATGGGCTCGTTGCAGCAGGTAGATGACAGCATCTTCAACTCCTAAATGGGTCTGGTATGTAAACTGCAGAGGGTCCAGCCACGTCTTCACCTGCGGCCTCAGGTGGGTTAAGACCAGTCTCTCCAGGACCTTCGTCACATGACATGTGAGGGCAACTGGCTGATAGTCGTTCAGGTCTGATGGAGATGACTTCTTGGGGACAGGAACCAGGCAGGATGTCTTCCACAGCACCGGTACTCTCTCCAGACTCAGGCTCAGGTTGTACAAGTGTTTCAGTACCGGAGCTAGTTGGTTGGCACAGGTCCTCAGGGTTCTGGCGGAGATGCCATCAGGGCCCGCTGCCTTCCGCTGACGGAGTCTCTCCAGCTGTTTCTCCACCTGATCTGTAGTCACCATGAAGTGAGGGAGGGTCCTGGTGCCCCCTGTGGAGGAAGATGGGGGAGAGAGAGGTTCTGCACAAGAGGGTGTGTGGGGAGGGGTGTGTGGGGGTCTGGTTGTGCTGCTGGGGTGACAGACTGTGAGTTGAGCCTATTAAAAAACAGATTCAGTTCCTCAGCTCTCTCCTGGCTCCCAGATGGCTGCCTGACTCTTCCCTTGCACCCAGTTATTTGTTTCATTCCCTCCCACACATCTTTAGTGTTGTTTTGCCTGAGTTTATCTTCCAATTTCCTCCTGTAATTGTCCTTGCACCTCCTCAGCATCTCTCTCAGCTCATGCTGCACTCCCCTCAGCTTCTCCTTGTCTCCAGCCCTAAAAGCTCTCTTCTTTTTGTTCAGAAGTGCTTTCAGATCACTCGTGACCCATGGCCTGTTGTTGGAGAAGCAGTGTACATGGACGTCCTTTTCATAGCCGCCAATATCCCATAAAAACCATGTGTGTTACTTAACATGAAAAGTTATACCTCCCCTCTCCCAGTAACCATGGAGTTATCACGATCACTACATGCTGTAACAGAGTTTACAGTTGAAATAAAAAAAAAAAAAACTGTCAGAGGAATTCTGCAATATGGAATTATATTTGTCCTTTTTTCAGGCTTACAGATTGGAAAAGTCTATACTGAAAATATTGTATAAATTTGTCATTTCTTTAGGTATTAATATTTTTATAAATGCAATGCAATTTATTTTGTTCTCCTGTAAAATCTTTTTAGGATTTTAGCTGTTGATTTTAAAATTTTTTACACATTTATCTGGAGTCAACAACCACATTTAGTGCTCTCTTGTATTATAAAATTTTATATTACATGTTTTGCTTGAAATTGAACGAAGAATTGATTTTTTTTTTTTTTTTTAATTTTTGTTAAACCAGAACTAAAAGCAGCTAAAACATTTAGCTTAATAAAATAATGTGTGAAAGAAGTTAAATGATACTGGCCTGCCTGGGGACAGCTGTGTTCTCTGAAAGAATGTCCATGAAAGGATGAAAGTTCTTAAAAGCACATTCTGAGATAAATTTGTCAATGTTCCAGATTTCTAAATTTTGTGTAAGTGCGCTGAACAGCTTTTGTCTACCATGAGATTGTTTCTGGTCCTTCATATTGGGTGGTTTTTCGTCTCCCCACTGTGCTTTAAAAGTTTATTGAATGCCTCCTTGTTGATTAACTTTGACTATGTTGCAATAAAAATTTTAAGTCTTGAGTTCTTTACAATCAAAGTTATCAATCTAAGTTAATCAGAAAGTCATAGGTTACATTCTGGGTTGGCATTACTCAACCATTAAAGATTAAAAAGTAAATTAAGCAATTACACTGAACTAAAAAAAATTCAATGGGCAATTTTTCTCTTGATAAGGGACATATTTTTTTACAATTTCATTTTGATTATGGTGTACTGTGCCCTCTAGGACAGAAGAAGATGAGACTAGTGCAGTGGTGAAGTGGTGGGGTTTCTATAGTCCACTTTCATCTGCTGCTACTGTCTAGCCTCACAAGACTGAAAGGAAAAGGAAGAGATGAGGCTGGACAGTAAGTTTACTCCCAACCAGTAAACCTCTTCTCCCTGGTCAAAACTCCTTCAGTACCTCTCACTGATTTTGGAAACTGGATACATTGAAGTACCAGACTGAGCTATCCTACGGGGATCTTGTGACAGCTTGGGCACTAAAGCTGTAGTGTACAGGCTCACAGGGGTGTAGACTCACTCTGTTACTCATCAAACATACCCAAGTTATGGATACAATAACTGCACTGCAGCTGGTTGCCATCTTTTGGCACTTGCACATCATTTGAAATAGGATCAACAGCAGTGACAGGATGGGATTGGTACCATAACTTCATCCAGCATGTGACATTAAGCCCTATGGCAAGGGGAATGTGGAAATAGGGTCAGCTCACGCTTCTAATCAGAAGGCAGCCCATTTGTAATTGTCATTCTCTCTACAATGAAATTGATGTAAATCTTTTAAGGATGATTTTTTTCTCTTCAAATTTTTGTAGTATGAGATAAAGCTACTTCTTCCGTAGGTCCGCCCCCCCCCCCTTTTTTTTACTGGCTGGCTTTTTGAAATAGACCATCAAACAGCTCTTTCCCAGACACTTTTAACATATTTCCTGAAGAGCTGGAGGAGGTCGGTGTGGAGAGGGAAGTTTGGGCTTCTCTGCTTAAGACTGCAGCCTCCATGACCTGGACGCCCACAAAAGCAGTAGAAGATGGATATATAGATGGACAAGAAGAAGAAGCCAACTTTATTGTCATTCAATCCATACAGCCAATCATATACAGTAGAACAAAATTACAGTTCTCCTATCTACAATGTTAATCACATCTAGAATCAGAGGGGCCACTGCCATGCAAAGTGCCACCACAAACAACTTTTCCTTCCCCCATTCTATTACGCTATGCACCAAGCTAGAAGGCGAGAAGTATCATTCTTATTTGGTTTTTGGTATGACCCAGCCAGGACTTGAACCAACAAACATAACCAAACATCAGGTATCACCAGGCTTTTACAAGTTCTCAGAGGGTCTGCAGGGATCACATATGGCCCTTTTCCACTAGTACCTACTCAGCCCTACTTGCCTCGACTCTACTCGGTTTGTAGGGTTTTCCATTAGTACCTGGTACTAATGGACTTTTACCAGGTACTTTTTTGGGACCTACTTCAGTGAGGTTCCAACCGTGCTGAGTCGAGCTGAAAATGTGATGTCAACAGATTGCAGACCACTGATTGGTCAGGGCGTAATGTTATGAGAGTGCCGTCTTCTGCAGAATCTGCAACCGCCATTTCCAAAAAATTCTTCAGGGAGTAAACATGGTAGAGATGGCTTCGGAGAATATGGTAGAGATGGCTTCACAGGTTTAGCAGGACTCTACACCGTGGTCCAACAAGGAGGTGTGGACTTTTCTGTGCTTGGTGGCTGATGATAGAATCCAGAGAGAGATGGAACGACACGCAATGAAAAAGTTTACCAGGAGGTCTCCGAACAGATGGTCGCCCACGGATACAACCAGACATTTGAACAATGTGGGGAGAAGCTGAAGAAAATGAAAAGTCATTACCAGGCCATCAAGGATCACAACGGTCGAAACGGGGTGAACAGAAAGGACTGGAAGTGGTTCAACCAAATGGATGCCATTTACAGCCATCAGCCGGCCAGCAATGGCCAGCAAGTGGACCTTGCTACTGTGTTTGCCCAGATACATGGGGACAAGGTGCGGCTCCATGAATGGCAGCTTGAACAACAATCTGAACAGCACCGTGAAGCACTTGCCCAGCACATGCAGACCATCAACCAGCTTGCCGATGATGCACGTGAAGCAAGGCAGCAAGAAGTCATCTTCCAAAGAGAGGAGATGACACAAACTGCTGTCTTCAATCAAGCTTTCCTGGCTGAACTGGGCAAGCTTGTGAACACGATGAGTGGCCAGCATGTGTGACCCTGTCTCCCCACCCCCAGTGTTTTTTTTTAACTTGTGTAAATGCAAAACCAAACAGTCTGTAATTGTGCTGCTACTTGTAATAAACCAGTGACTGTGCTTGCATCATGATTGTGTTTTGTCTGTTATGACACTGGTGGGAAAAGAGTCAATAATTACATACACATCCTCTCTTCTGACCAAATTTAGCTGTGCATCAGGTTATGTGTCTGTTGTACATTACCAATTTTCTCCAAATTTTTAGAAAAAAGGGTTGCTAGACAATTTTATTGGAGTATATTATGGAGTCTAATTACTTAAACATCCTATAAAAGTCTTTAGATCAAGGTCAGGTTGTAGGTTGCGGGAGCAGTTTTGGACCAATAAAATCTTGTGATGCAGTGAATCATGACACTGTAGTTAAAAAAAATATTTAGACACATTTTGGTAATCCAGCCGTGCAATGTTTTCATGTTATTTGTGTGTAATTGTAAATAATGAGAGATTGTTCTTAACAAAAATTCTACTTTTCCACCCTGGAAAATTGGCAGGAATGCTAAGGGGTTGAGAAAAAGAAAACAAAACATTTAGTATTTCATAATACTGGGATAGGGTTAAATGGGATATAACATAGATAGATAGATAGATAGATAGATAGATAGATAGATACTTTATTTCGAACAAAAAAGTATAACAAAAACAAAACAAATGACAAATGCAATAAAGTAACAGTATACAGTGTTTGAAAGGGAGAAGGAAGAAGTGAACACTTATTAATTTCATCTCCTCTTTTCCATAAATACACCCATGTGAATTATATACAAATTACCACCTTTAAGACCCCAAGTAAACAATTTACTGTATTTTTTACATATCAACATTAACACCCATCCATCCTAGCATACACTGATGTCCATACATCAAAACCAGCCTCAAACAACACAGATATACACAGTGCTGTCCCACCCACCATTCCATAGTGTCCCATAATGTCCCAGAGTGAGCATAGTGAATCGTACATATAAACACTACCCTTCTAACGTATATCCTTTCAGCAAATAATGTTTATACCTCTTTTTGAATTGAATTCTGTTTGTACATAGTTTCAGTTCCGGCTCCAGACTGTTCCACAAATCCACCCCACAGACAGATATGCACATACTTTTCTTGGTTGTTCGTGTCTTGGGTTTTGTAAAGTTTAAGTCTCCTCTCAGTGTTTCAACACATGACTCATAATTCTGTTAACAAACTTGCATCAAGCCAAAAGTAATTTATCTTACTGCTGGATTATTTGGATTAAAGGGCTTCCCCTGTGTTTTAACATTTAATCACTCCTACCTTCACAAATAACCCTTATAAACAACAGAGGAGACGTATCTGAAAAGGGTACAAAATTTTATTGTCAAAATACATAAGTTGGACATGTGTAGGCACATGAATGGGAAGGCACTCACATTGTTTAGTCATTATTGATACATAAGTACTGCATCAGAACATCTCGTACATCTCTGCCCTGCTCCTCTACACCCTGTACCTCTGCCACCACTGGTTCACGTGCTGCAGCTGCTGGATCATCCCATGTAGTGTCAAAAGTCCCTCCATGATTTTCACACAGATTATGCAGAGCACAACAAGTCAGCACCATAGCTATCACCAGTTGGATGTCATAGTCATTCCTTTTCAGAAGGCGGCGCCACCTTCCATTCAGCCTGCAGAAAGCATTCTCCTCAGCCACCCGTACTCGACTGATGCTTTGGTTGAACATGTGCTGTTCTTCTGTCAGTTGTCCAGTGTCATGGAATGGTTTCAGGAGCCTATTTTGCAAGGGATAAGCTGAGTCTCCAAGGATGTAATAGCCCGCACCTACCACACCAATGTTCCCGATGTGAGGTGGGAAGAGGTTTCCCCAGCCGGCTAACTCCCACAGTGTGGACAATCTCAAACCCTAGCATCATACAAGCTCCCTGGCGGCCCAGCAAAGACATTCCAGAACAGCCCCTTTCCATCAACAACACCTTGAAGGATTATGGAGTGCCAGCCTTTATGATTGAAGTAGTCAGTGTGATATTGTTGTGGTGCTATGATGGGTATGTGGGAGCCATCAGTAGCACCAACACAGTGTGGAAGTCCCCACCTGTTCTCTCGGTTTGCAGCGATTATTTCGCAACAAAGCAGCCACCTGAAACACACACACAGCATACATATTTTAATACCTTTAATAGTGATAACCTGGCACCATCACAATGTAGTACACGGGGTTATAATGACTGTAGAAAGCATTAGCATTTGTTAGCTTACCCTCATCCTCGTCCTCATCCGTCTTCTAGTAGTTTGCATCCTCACTTTTGAGGCTTCATTTTCTATGGCATCCAAAACTCCCCTGTACTTTTCAACCATGTTTTCTCTCAACGCATGTAGCCTTCTCTGGCTCTCCTGTTTGGCCTTTACTGTAACAAAAAGCCACAGAGCAAGCAGTACATAAATCATCCCCTCGTAATCCTCCATTTTGTGTGTTGCTTGTGTGTTGTGTGCTTTACTTCACGGCAGTGGTTGTGTCGCCTTGCTGTAAAAAAGTCCCACCCACCTCAGGCGGTACTCTGCTGTAATGGAAACAAAAGCGTGCTGAGCTGTGTAAAACCAAGTCGAAGTGAGTAGGGCCACACAGGTGCTAGTGGGAAAGGGCCAGTAAATACTATAAACCTACAGCACAGTCAGCTCTCAAAGGATCCACGTTATCCAGGACAGGTTGGTGGATTCTTTACAAATCCTTTGCACTAATCTTGACAAGGGGCATGAGTAATGACTAAAGGCAATGAAGCTGATATGAAATGAATATCTGGTAGTTATAGATTCTTGAAACCTACTCCTCTGGCTGATCACATGTCCAGCAGTATTACACAGTGGGCTGGTTTCTCTCATAATAAAGATCTCAGATACCCAGACAATAAGACATAATTAATACCCCACAGTGCTACAATTTCTTACTGTCTTAAATTTGGCCTGTTGATTGTGCAAAGTGAAATAATGCTTTTCCTAATAGTACTGGCATGTTTTATTCCATGATTACATCAACTGTGAACAAATCTGGCAGCTGACATTACTGTAAACCAGTTTTCATGTATTACAGTAAATTTTTATACAATAATAGTCCTTTTCCGCTATATTTGATTCAGTTTGAATTGCATTAAATGAGATGAAAATATTTATATTAAACCAATGTACTGAATGAATTGGATCAGGATCAGCAGTCATTGTAGATAATGGGTCATTTTTTTGGCGGCAGTGGGTCAAGAGGTAGAGCGGGTCATCCAATAACTGGAGGGTTGGTGGTTTGAATCCCCCTCTCCCCAGACATCCTGCCGTTGTGTCCCTGGGCGAGACACTATACCCACCTTGCCTCCAGTGTCCATGACACTGGGTATGAATGTGTATGAATGCTTGGTAGTAGTCGGAGAGGCCGCTGGCGTGGGATGGCAGCCACATTTCCTTCAGTCTGCCCCAGGGCAGCTGTGGCTACAGCAGTAGCTTACCACTACCATTGTTTGTGGAGTAAATGAATAATGTATCCATTGTAAAGCATCATTGAGTGTCCATGGCAAGTGCCATATAAAACTGATGCATTATTCTTCTTCTAGTCATTTAGAAAAAAAAAAAAAAACAATCTCATTCACACATTTTTAATTATGTGCAGCACATGTTGTCTCAGACTATCAATTTTAACTGGACACAAATGATTTTCTCTCTTGAATGTGAGGAATCATCAGTTTAGTGTTGATGGTCAAACCTGAAGTCATCATATTATTTCAGGCTGATGCTCCCTATAGATTAGGATGTCTTAGCTAAACACATTAGAAAAAGAACATTTCATCCCCTCAAATGCAAAGAGACTCCTCATTTGTGCACATGCTCGACAACAGTCTGGAACACAAACACATGACAAACAAATCACGGAGCTCCATAGATGCAGAGAATGGGATTTCACAAAGATTAGCTGCTAGGACAAAAGAGGGTGATGATTTGTGTGTTTCCATGCATATGTGTCTGTGCATTTTTCTACCTGCCTGACAGTTTTGCTTTGAAAATGACCTTGTTTCATTATCTTCTTGGCACAGCAGGGGTTGTCCTGTCCACTAAAGATTGAAAGAAAAAATGGGGACAAATGTAAAATTGGGGACAAACAAGTTAGAAGGCACGGAGAGTTTAAAACAGGTTTAGTCTTTAAAAAAATAGTGATGTAGATATAACAGAAGACCAAGTTTTTGAATTGAAGAAATAATAATGTAAGTAATGCAGGGTAAAAGCTTTCACCAAGGTTGTTAGATGGATTTACGTAGGTGTTTCAATCCAATCCAGTATAAGAACAGCAAACCAATCTACATGTGGCTGTGGGTCAAACAAAGTCAATGCAAAGCGAAAGAAAACAAGATGGGAAAATAGCTTCTTAGCCTGCACCCTTTCATGCTGTCAAACCTCATTAAAATGCACATGAAACCAAGGTAAATCTACAAGTCAGTGGAAAGAGAAAAAGGTTGGAATATAAAATTATGTCATTTTATAAAGACCTGGACAAAGAATTTTTGTGCATTTTTGAATTTCTTAGGAATTTCTCAAATTATTTAATAATTTGAAAGCTGACAAGGAAATATCTTCATTATTGCAAACAGTAAGATGATCCTCTCAAGATGGATTCACACTGACTCCGGATACAGTCCGTTACGGATGCAGTGCGGACGGAGCCTTGCATCCATATTTACCAGCTCCGTTTGTGTTTTGAAGCAACATGGAGAAGAACAGAATTTGAAATACAACAACTGTATAAAATAATGTGAGCATTCGAGAAAAACTGGAGAGGGACCAAGATGGACCAATTGCGATCACGTGATAACAACAATAATAAGACATTAGTAGCCCGTTAATTTTATTTCTAGTAAGTGTTTGTATGTTATGTCAAAGTTTTTACCTTCTCTGATATAGTGGCAGAGGAGTAGGCCTCAGAAAATAATGGACAATCCTCAAGTTTTTAATGAAAAAAAAACAAGTATTAAATACAGTAGATACCAGGGCATTTCCTTGTAGACTGGATCCGGCATTCACCAAAAACAGACTCCTTGTGTTTCATTAGTGAACCAAATCCAGCTCCGCAGTAGTCTGGACCAGGTGGGGATTAGAACATTAACTAGAATGGGAACTCTTTGCTGCAGAGACCAGATTGCAACCGTAATGGACCAGATCCATTACGACTACTCATTAGGACTACTCATTCATCATCATAGCAGTCTGTCGTGGGCGACAATGACTGTTTCATTTAGGTCTGATCAGATTCCTCCACACAGCTCTGTCCTTAGCCTTCCACTGCCAGGAACTCCTGTCTATGTCAAACTTCTTCAAGTTTCTTTTTACAGTGTCTTTAAATCTGACCCTCGGGCTACCCTTATTGTATTTGCCCTCGCATAACTGTGAGTAGAGTAACTGCCTAGGGAGGCGCTGGTGGTCCATCCTCTCAACATGTCGGAGCCATTTCAGGTTCGTCTGTATTAGCATGTCCTCCATTGATGGTAGACCAGCTCGTTTCAATACTTCTATGTTGGTTATCTTGTCTTTCCATGAGATGTTCATTATGGCTCGAAGGTGTCTCAATATGTACGCGTGGAGCTTCTTTACCTGCACTCTGTAGACAGTCCAAGTTTCAGCACCATATAATAGAGTAGCCTGTACTGTCGCTCTGTACACTTTGCATTTCACACGGATAGGCACGTTGATTGTTCCACAGTCTCTCCCTCAAGTTTCCAGACACAGCGCTCGCTCTTCCTATTCTGAGAGATAGTTCATCCTCCAGCCTAGCATTCTCTGAAACAGTACTCCCTAGATACTTGAAAGTCTTGCACTTGACTAGTGGCTCTGTACCAGTACTAATCTCTTCTCGCAGTGATGTTGATAACTGGAACTTTGGTGGTTGATAAAGGCACTCTCTTCGTGATGTTGATTTGGAGGCTGAATTGGCTAGCTGCTCTTGCAAATTTCTCCACTAAAGATTACATATCTTCCGCACTGTGTGCAACTAGAGCACTGTCGTCGGCAAAGAGCATTTCTCTTACTACCTTTATCGATGTCTTACTCTTGGCTTTAAACTGTGCCACATTGAACAAGTCTGCTTCTTTCCTTGTTTGAATGTATACTCCTTCTTAAGTGTCTTTGAAGGTCACTTCAAGCATGGCTGCCAGAACTTTAAAAATCATATGGTGCAAATTAAGCCAATTAGAAATAATTACAGCAGAGTGGAAAAAGATTAAAAAAAAAAGTCTTCTGCTGAGCTAAATGTTGGTTATAATTTGAAAAAAAAGTCTAGCATTGATAGACAGTCTGCACATACAGTATAATTCAATGTCCAAAACCCCACAGGTAAAAAGCTAGCAGCTATCCTACAGACAAAAAGCTGAACACATCGTTAAAAGAAAAGGCTCACCTCTACATCACTGTTAGAGAATCTTATTTGCTCTTTTTTCTTTACAAATTGTGAGGGAAAACTGTCGGCTGTAAGTCTTATTTTTTGCAAGTAAACTGTAAATTTCTGTTTTTAAGGACAGTGCAAGTTGATGAACATTGACATCAGTCAATGTAAACTTGCCAGATTGTAGACAGCGGCTAATTTCCATCTGGTGTCCATGGGTTACAGCTTTTGCTTCCCCCATTCTATTATACTGAACACCAAGCTAGAGGGTGGGAAGTACCATTTTTATATGGTCTTTGGTATGACCTGGGTGGGGTTTGAACCCATGATCTCCCAGCTGAAGGTGCTCTACCACTTGTCCACCACTTTGGTAATATAAAGTATATCCGGTTGACGGCATTTCACAATTATAGCACATACTGTAACAGACACAATCATTCTTAAAATTGATTTGCTATAAAGGGCTTTTATTTTTACATAACTCAGGAAATATTGAGTTGTGATGGTGAAAACAAATTCACACAAATTTAGACATCGACCATGTCTGGTGAATCCAGCATTTATAACACAGGCAACTAATTTTAAGGTTATTGATGTCATAAAGTGCTCATTTCACAGGCAGACAAGACACCAAAGCTGACTGTAAGTTTGTACATTTATTAAAGTAAAGACAAACAAGAAAAGCAACACAACACTAACAAATAAAGAGGGGAAATACACGTCCCGGAGGAGAGTGGAACTCACAACGAGGGGGAACAGAACAGCTGGGAAAATAGTGGCTGAGGCGCTCGGAGGTGCTGGGGAAACAGAGACAAATGCAGCTGGAACACACCCAAAGAGCTACGGAGCACACGGCTGAGAGAATGAAGGGGAAAGGACAAATTACCTGGTCGAAGCTTAATGCTGTCTCCTCAATGGATACGGCTGAAAAAACACTCAGGTACCTGGTGAACATCTGAGGATGTCACAGTAGGGCACGACAATGGGGAAAGGTTGTTGTGCCCCTTAAATACCAGCTCTTGATGGGTGACAGGTGTGGATACATGAGTGGAGAAAATAACAGAATGAATGACAGCTGTGCAGCTCCGAACAGTTTGACAGCCGAAAGCTGCACATCACTGTCAAAATAAAACACACACCGGAAACCATAATGAAGCAACAACAGCACAACCCCAAAAAGTAAACAATACTACAAATACAAAATGACACAATAACTAGAAAGGAAAAACAAAGAAGCAAACAGACAGAAAAAGACTAAACAAAACTGAAGACTGGGCATGGGGCCCACCTGTGCCCAGGATTATGACAGTGCCACCCCCCCTCCCAAGGGGTGGAACCCAGACACCCCAAGGCAACATCAACAAAGAAAAAGACCCCCCAACACACAAGAAAAGCAACTCACCCTGGGGGGGGGGGGGGGGGGGAAATCCATACACGGAGGGAGCGAGACAATTCAATTCAATTCAACTTTATTTATATAGCGCCATTTCACAACAACAGTCATCTCATAGCACTTTCAACTGTAGGGGGGACCCCCACAGTTGCAGAAAGACCCCAGCAATCGGGCGATCCCCTGTGAGCAAGCTCTTGGCGACGGTGGAGAGGAAAAACTCCCTTTTAACAGGAAGAAACCTCCAGCAGAACCAGGCTCAGGGAGGGGCAGTCATCTGCTGCGACTGGCTGGGGGGTGAGGGGACAGAGAAGATGAAAAGAACAGACATGTAGAGAGCAAACAGCACGATGGGGACTCAATCTATGGGAGAGAACAAACAGATGTTAATGACCAGCAAAAAAAAAAAATATTTCATTGAGAGTGAAGAAAGGAGTGAGGCCCGGTGCATTATTGGAGGTCCCCCGGCTGACTAAACCTATTAGCAGCATAACTAAGGGAGGGTTCAGAAACACATGACCCCTCCCTAATTGTAGGCTATATCAAAAAGGTAGGTTTTAGCCCTATTCTTAAAAATAGAGATCGAGTCTGACTCCCGAATCCAGATTGGCAGCTGGTTCCACAGGAGAGGAGCTTGATAACTGAAGGCTCTGCCTCCCATTGTACTTTTGGAGATTCTAGGTATTACAAGTAATCCTGCATTTTGGGAGCGTAGTGCTCTGTTAGGATAATACGGTAGTATCAGATCTTTTAAATAAAAAGGAGCCTGATTGTTTAGAGCTTTGTAAGTAAGAAGAAGGATTTTAAACTTAATTCTAAATTCTATGGGAAGCCAATGAAGGGAGGCCAGAACCGGAGAGATATGATCTCTCTTTCTAGTACCTGTTAAAACTCTTGCTGCAGCATTTTGGATCAGCTGAAGACATTTTAAAGATGTTTTAGGACAACCTGATAATAAAGAATTACAATAATCTAATCTCGAGCTAACAAAAGCGTGGATCAGTTTCTCAGCATCACTCTGAGACAAGATGCTCCTAATCTTGGCAATATTACGCAAATGATAGAAGGCAGTCTTAGAAACAAATTTAATATGTGAATTGAAGGACAAATCCTGATCAAAAATAACTCCAAGGTTCCTCACAGAGCTATTAAGAGAAAGAGTAACCGCATCCAAACTGAAAGTTTGATTTGGAAAGGTATTTCTAAGGTTTTTTTGGACCAACAAGAATGACTTCAGTCTTATCTGAATTTAATAGCAGGAAATTACAAGTCATCCTAGCTTTGATTTCCTTAAGACAGGCTTCCAACTTGGCTAATTGATTACTATCATCTGGCTTCATTGACAGGTATAATTGTGTATCATCTGCATAACAATGAAAATGTATAAAGTGCGTTCTAATAATGTTGCCTAACGGAAGCATTTATAAACTAAAAAGAGTAGGGCCTAGCACAGATCCCTGTGGAACTCCATGACTAAACTTCGGGTTGAAAGAAAACTCATTATTGACATGAACAAACTGGAACCTATCAGATAAATAAGATCTAAACCACTGCAATGAAGTTCCATTAAGTCCAACATAGTGTTCTAATCTATCAAGTAGAATATTATGATCGATAGTATCAAAAGCTGCACTAAGGTCTAAAAGGACAAGTACAGAAACCAGTCCATTATCAGATGCGATGAGGAGGTCGTTAGTGACCTTCACTAAGGCTGTTTCAGTACTATGATGGATTCTAAACCCAGATTGAAACTCTTCAAGTAAACCATTTCCCTGCAGGTGGTCAAATAATTGCGTAGCAACAACTCTAAGATTTTTGAAATGAAAGGGAGATTAGAGATTGGTCTATAGTTAGCTAAAGCTCCTGGATCTAGCGTTGGCTTTTTGAGTAAGGGTTTAATTACAGCCGTTTTAAAAGCCTGCGGTACATGGCCTAAAGTTAATGAAGAATTGATTATATGAAGACTAAGGCTACCAATAAGTGGGAAGACTTCTTTAAATAACCTGGTAGGAATAGGGTCTAAAAGACAAGTTGAAGGTTTGGATGAGGAAACTATTTTGTCTAACTCACAAAGGTCGATTGGCGTAAACTCATCAGGACAGACATCAATTAAAAAAAAACAAAAAAAAACACTCATGACCCACAATCTGAACAATTACGGTGACCCAGACAAGCAAGAGACTACGACAGTTTGGGCAGCCTGCCACAGTCCCATTGTCCCAGGACCACTGGAACGTGCGGTAGAACACGTCCAGTGACCGCCCAGAGTTCTCAAGCCACCTGCATGGACGGCATAGCCCGTCAGGTGGCCTCCAACAGTACCCAAGCCACCGGACCACTGAGCACAACGCGCCCCCTCCAGGAAGCGACAGCTGGAACCCACGCTCCCAGTGGACTGCAGGATCTCCAGCCAGGAGAAGTTGGAACCGGCACTGCGAAGGGTTGACCTCCAAAAAGGACAACTGGCCAATGGTAGAGCCTGACGGTAATGGTGGTTGACCAGCAAGGAGGCCAGATGAGGAGAGAGGCTGCTCAGTGGAGGCCTCCGATGAGGACGGGGAGTCCACAGTGGCCTCAGAAGAAGGTGTGGCACCCGCGGCGGCCTCAGATGGTGGCGTTGCACCTGCAGCGGCCCCAGACTGGGGTGCAGCACCCGTGGCAGCCCCGGACTGGGGCGCAGCACCCGTGGCAGACCCAGACTGGGGCGCAGCACCCACGGTGGCCCCGGACTGCAGCGCAGCATCCACGGTGGCCCCGGACTGCAGCGTAGCACCCTCAGCAAAAACACAGATCCACGAGAGAACCAGGCCAAGGAGGCAATCAACCAGTGGGGCGCAGGACGAAGACAAAAAATAGTTTAAGAGCCACTGGTATAAATGAACAAAAATATCAGCAGATTAAAACGATCACAGTCTTTGAGCCTTTATTGCTAGCATGGGATTGAAACAGTGTCAGTGCTTCAGTCACGCTCTTTAGAAAGAAACCTCAAAGCTTTGAATCTTTTATCTGCACATTTAGAAGGAAAGCCTCCAAGCTCCATGAGGCTTCACCTGCCAAACAAGAATAAATACTACAAAAATGTCCAAAAATGCTGTAGCTCCTCAATATACTGAGGAGCTGTAGCATTTTGTCTTGTTTAAAAGGCGCCCACTTTGTACATTTACTGCCATTTACAGCCTATTAATGCGGTCTTAGCATGCAACACATACGTTACAAACACGTTCTCCAGTGTACACTGCTCCCTCTGTATCTCTGTGGCTCCCTCATTCTCGTCCTCTCACTTGACCACTTGCACAGAGTGGCATCTAGGTTTCATTTAGAGCGTCCTCTGCTGGCGGACTCTGTAGTTGCATTTAAGAATGCGATTCCAAATATGGTCAAACGTGATATAAACAAATAATTGATGTTTGGAAATGGAATAGCGGGCCACAGTGGACGAGGGTCCAGGCTACGGGCCACCAGTTGGAAGTCCCTGTTGTATACACTGCAGCAGCAACAGTTAAAGTAGACAAAGTGGCACTTTCATTGGTAGCAGGTTCACTTGCTTCTCTTTTTTTCCAACTGCACTGATGCATGTAGGCTACAATTCCAGTGTGCCTGTGAAGGTTATTTGTGGAGTCTGCTCAATATATTTTCACCTCGCACATTCTACACTCTGGCTTTGTGTCATGTCCGCCCCTTTGGGGCAGGAGGAATGAACCCACACACAGGAGAATAATTGTAACATTTATTGAGACAAGTACCTAGAGTTCAAAAAATAATGCAAAACACAAAGTGGAAAAACCAGGAAACTTACAGAGGAGCGCTCCTGAGCTGTAAGCCCAGGAGGAGACGGGGAAATACGATTAACCCTTTGTTTGGCAAGATTTAATTTACAGGACTGGCGATCTGTCCAGGGTGTACCCTGCCTCTTGCCCAAAGATGCTGGGATAGGCTCCAGCCCCCCCCCCGACCCCAAAAGGATTAAGTGGAAGAAGATGGATGGACCCCTAGTGGCACAGCACAGCACTGCACCTGTCAAGTGATATGACGTGCCAAACACTTCGCAGTTGTACTGAGGATTGTACTGAGGATTTGCACTGATGGTGCCAGCTCACAAGGTGGCAGACACATATAACTCACTGCTCTTGCATTGGCGGAATCATGGCTGACCTGGAAGCATCTGTACTAAATCAAAGAGGAAGAAATTTTTCTTCTTCTTCTTCTTTTAGAGTACACAAATGCATATGGACGTTACCGATCGCTGTGAGAGCCGCTGTGTGAGCATTTGCTCCCAAATTTGCCAACTATGATTCAAAAAAGAGATTATTTAGGTTATGAAGGTAAATGTTTACATTTTGTTATGACAGAGGGTGTGCAAAGCTGCCTGATATTCACCTGCTGGCCACAGTGCCATGTGACCGGGGGGAAACAATCACTCCAGTGATTCCGACTTTCGTGTCATTTTCTAACATAAATAGCGCCGGAATAAAAGTGAAATTGAGGTGCAATAATCTTAACCATTTCTGGATGTGGGAGAGAAAGCAAAAATGACCGACAGAAGAGGAAATACCAACCAGGTTGGACACAGTGAGAGCCGCCTTCACCAGCGGTAAGTGAAGAATATGGCTTGTTTTGTTAACATTGTACTGCATTGTACTGATTTTCTGGCTCATATACTTTGAAGATAAGATAACAACACATCACAGCCTGCAACACATCACAGACTACAAGAAGACCAACAGCAGCACCACTAGCTCTACAGACAGCCTGCCGGACTATCTCAACATCTTTTACACTCGCTTCGAGACCATCAGCCACAGCTCAGAGAAGAGACACACACTCACACCCTACCCCCATCCCACCCACTAATGGCCCTTTTCCATTAGTATCACTTTGGCCTTACTCACTTCTACTCGACTCACTTTCTAGCCTTTTCCACTGTACCCAGCACAGTTTAACAGGCACTATTTTCGTGCCTGTTCGAGGGCAGGGTACAACCGTGCTGAAGCGAGCCGAGATGTGACGTCAACAGACTGCGAGCCGCTGATTGGTCAGGGCGTAACGTCACGAAAGCGTCCATCTTCAGTGGAATCTATACGACAGCCATTTGCAATATTTCATAGAGTAACTCGGTCACGGAGTAAATACGATATTAATACAGACAGCGTTGTAGGTTTTGTGGAAATCTACACCGTGGTCCAACGAAGAGGTGCGGGGTTTTCTCTGCTTGGTGGCAGATCCACAGTGAGGAGCGACCCGCACCGATACAGATGCAGCCCAGCATAGAACCGGACTACGGACAAGCTGAAGACGAACGTGAGAGAACCATCGATGGTGAGTGATTTGTAATAATGTGCATCTATTCGCTTATTTATCCTGTTGGTGGTAAGCTCACTTTTTTTTGAGCGTGCTGGCTAACGAGTTTTAGCTAGTAGCTAGCTAGTACCAACTGCTGATTCGTGCTTGTTTTCTCCTAAGTATTCGCTTGTGAGAGCAAAACAATGAAATATGTTAATCCTGGTTAAAGTCCTGGTTTGTGTACGTGCTGCACTTTGGTGCTGTGCATTAAATTGTGTGCAATTTAATGCTAGAATGTGTTTCCACATGCCAGGGTTTAGCCTCCCTCAGTGTTTATATTGTGGATACAGGTGAAATGGACCACAGGAGCCGAAATCTCAACAATATAAAAGTGCTTTTTCAAACCAGTGATTTGTAAAGTCATTCATATAATTTTCTAAAGCGTCAGAATAGACTCACACACCTATTCTGTGGATTTTCCATAAAAGGTGCTGGAACAGTATTGTGCTGTTCCACCATAAATCCCTGGATTGATAATGTACTTGTAGATGTACAGATTGGCTCCTGCGGTTCTCACTGGTCAGGGAAATGAAGCATTTTTGTCACATCCCACCACTGACTTTCACAAGTGTATTTCCCTAACACAGGTTCATCTCCAAAAATTAGAATGTCATGAAAAAAAATTCAATATTTTTTGACACTCATTTTAGAAAGAGAAATCCATATATTATATAAATTCATTACACAGACAGTGATATATTTCAAGCATTTATTTATTGTAATTTGGATGATTATGGCTTACAGCCCCTGAAAACTCCAAATTCAATTTGGCAAAAAAATAGAATATTACATAAATTAACTTTAAAAAATAGTTTTTAAATATAAATGTTGGCCTCTGAGGTGTTGGTTAATATGGGCTGTAGCCATAATCATCAATATTAAAATAAACACTTTCAGTATATCACTGTCCCGGTAATGAATCTATATATGGGTTTCACTTTCTGAAATGAGTGACAAAAATATTGAACTTTTTCATGATATTCTAATTTTTGAGATGTGCCTGTATAAGTGTTGAACTTGCTTGAACCTAACCACCATCCATTTCTGTCATTTGTCTAGGCAAGAGGAAAGCAGTCGCCCCACAGCGGACCTTGCCACTGTGGAACATACTGAAATCCTTTGCTTTTATAGGTAAAGTGTCAAAACCAAAGTAGCACAATTTCCACTTAATATAAAAGGGACTGAACTGAGATTTATTTGATTGTGTGAGTATTAATTACAGAATAATTGAAAAAGAATGGCGCATCAACTGTAAAATAAACTGCTTGTTAATGTATTTATTTTTTTGTCAGATCACTTGTGTGATCCTTTGTGAGTTATGTTCACAACTGTATCTTTTGGGGAATGGCAGTTGTTCAGTCATCAATATAATTTAGTTTATATGTGTAGTTTATAGTCTATCATCAATAAACTCATGCAGTAACAGGACACATTACAAATATTTGAGACCCATTGTTGTGCATCCTTTTATATTTTAGCAATAAAAGTACAAAACACCGCCCACACTTGAAGCCAGGGCAAGAAGAGACACTTTTACAGACAAGACAAACTTTTATTGATAAAAACTTCATATTTTGACTGAGCGACTCCATACTCGGTGATGCACACCCTCAGTTAAAGTACTAGATTCCATTCAAGTGAATGTATTAATTCATTCTGGTTGCTGATGCCACAGTAAAAACAGATGATTTTAAATGTAACGCAGCCCTTGTAAAATCGATTTTACATCAGTGTAGCTACATGAAAATTGTGGTTAAATACAACAACGAAGTACTTTATTGTCACATTGGAATTGGAATCGCTCCTGTTTTGTTTTTCTTTTGAATTCTTGGATGGAACATGGGTGGGCAATATAAGCTGCAGCTTCAGGCATCACCCATTTCAGATAACCTATGTTGAACTGTATAATCAGAGGACTTATTGTTTAATTCGACCTTGTTAGATTTTTTCCCCTTTGTTATATTATTCTATTTTCTTTTAATCTACCTGAAATAAAGATTCATTCATTCATTCACATTCCACCACTGGCTTTTAGCAACAAGTGTATTTCCCAAATATGTTTTAAACTTCCTTTATTTAACCACCACCCATTTCTGTCTTTTGTCTAGGCAAGAGGTAAATGATCCACCCAAACTGGACCTTGCATCACTATTTACAGAGATGCAGGCCTAAGATCTGCTGATCTGGGACCAGTGTGAGCTGCACATCCAGCTGCCGAGTGACCTAGTCTTACAGTTTGAATTTTGCACATTCTGAATAATCTGGAATTTGCTGCTGATTGTAATAAACAATTTAGTGACTTATGTGTTTGCATCATGATTTCTATTTTTGTCTGTTAATACACTGGTGGGAAAAGAGGCAATAGTACAAACCATTAATGGGTGACCTTGAAAATAATGCCTCATTTTTAAGAAAAAAGTAACCAAAACAATTATTTTATTAACTGAAGACTGTATTGTTGGATGTGCCACCGCAGAAGATCCTGCATACTTTAGTGATAGTACCAGTATATGGAGGAATTCTGGGTCATATTAGCATCTGCTCTGCATCATAATGGGTTTGGGCGGGGGTGTCCAATCATGTGCCATGGAGGGCCAAGACCCTGCAGGCTTTACCTCCAACCACTGTCTTCAACAGCAGATAATTCCACTGAACTTCCACTGACTGCAGATCAGTGAAAACACCTGCTGAAGAGACTGGGTAGAAGAGAGAACCTGCAGGGTCCTGGCCCTCCATGACACATGATTGGACACCTGTGGGTTAGAGTTTAATGGGATTTAACATTTTAACACAAACTGCTTTATGGTTCATAATCCTGTTGACAGACTTACACCAAACCAAAAGTGATTTCTCAAACTGCTGGATTGTTCTTAGACAGCTTTTCCAATCTGTCAGTATTAAATTTATGTCACATGGTGGTAACCTTCACATATAAAAAAAAAAGAGACATCTGCAAAAACTTCAGAGGTTTATTGTCAGTGCAATTCCCAGTGCAATACTACATGAATGCATGTATAGTACATTGTTGATGCAGAGAATATATATTTCTACAGTACATGCATCTAGTAAATCAAGTATTTTCCATGTAACCTTGTGACTGCATTATTTTAATTGCTTTTAATCCTAGATCAAGTTTGTTTTGGCCTAAAATGCATCATAACCGTCAAATATATCTTATTATACGTAACTCAGTACTGTTTACTTTTTGAATATATATTTTGTGGCTAATATAGTTATTAACTTGGCGATCAAGTTGCGTCAGCTGATCATTTTTTGCTATGACACCACCTCAGACTCAGTGCAGCTGGAGCAGGTACGTCCATGATGTCTCAACAGTCTCTCCATGATTTTCACGCAGATCATAGCAATTTGTTGCACAGGAAATAAACGTTTCTACAGACATTCTTAAGCTCTATAACCACTGATCGTTTGTGAAGCTGTGTTGACATCAGTGACAGGCTGTGTTGAACACCAGACCGACCATTTGAAGTGGTAATTTTCCCACAACAGAGCCATCTGAAACACACACACAGCATACATTTTTTAGTACCTAACAGCGATAACTTGCAGACATTACAGTGTAGTACGACGTACTTATAGCAAACTAGCATTAGCAACATTAGCTTACCTTCATATATGATCGAGTTTGTATCCTCACGTCTTCGGCTCTCCCAGAAGCTGCAGTACTATTCCAGACTGTTTCGTCTCACTGCCTGTACCCTTGTCTGGCGGTCCTTTTTGGCATTTACAGTGAAAAAAGCCACAGACCGAGGAGTCGCCTTGTACAGCCGCCATGTTATGTTTGGCTTGGGTCGCGTGTTTTACGTCACAGGAGTGTGGCGCTGCCTTGCTGTAAAAAAAATCCCGCCCACCACAGCTTAACCCCGCTTTACCCGGCTGCTATGGAGACACAACCGAGGCCGAACCGAGTAGTAGTGAAACGAAACGAGGTGAGGCCAGCTGGGCTAGTGGAAAAGCGGCTTAAGAGTCTCACCAGGCCAGGTAAATAAAGCACTGAGGAATATCAACCCCCACAAGGCAGCAGGACCAGACAACATCCCTGGGCGGACCCTCAGAGCATGCGCTGCAGAGCTGACTGATGTTCTCACAGCAATCTTCAACCTCTCCCTCAACCAGACCATAGTCCCCTCCTGCTTCAAAACAACAACCATCATCCCCATCTTCAAAAGGAGCCCGCCAACCTGTCTGAATGATTACAGACCAGTAGCACTCACTCCAATCATCATGAAGTGCTTTGAGAGAGTGGTGCTGCCCCTCATTCAGGACAGCATACCGGGCACCCTGGACCCCCTGCAGTACGCCTACCGTCCCAACATATCCACCTCAGATGCCATTGCCGTAGCACTCCATTATTCTCTCTCCTACCTGGAAGATAAAGACTCCTACATTAGGATGCTCTTTGTCGACTACAGCTCCGCCTTCAACACGGTCATTCCCACAAACTCACCGAAAAACTGTCTTCACTTGGCCTGCACCCCACCCTCTGTGACTGGCTACTGGACTTTATAACTGGCAGGCCCCAGTCTGTCAGGATGGGTAACAGGACCTCAGCCAGCATCATCACAAATACAGGTGTCCCTCAGGGTTGTGTTCTCAGCCCCATTCTCTACAGCCTCTTCACCCATGACTGTGTTGCCTCCCACAAAGACAATATCATCCTAAAGATTGCGGATGACACAGCAGTGATAGTATCTTATCGGCTTGCCCATATGTTGTGATGCAAACTTTAAATGAGCTTCAACATGCTTTTTCTTCAGCAATGGAGTCTGGCGAGGTGAGGGGGCATAGAGCCCATGTCGGTTGAGTGCATTACTTATTGTGTTCTGTGAAACCACAGTACCCGCTAACTCCAGGTTTTTCTGAAGAACTCCATGAGTGGGTTTTGGTTCTTGGGTAACTTTTCTGATAATTCTTTTGACTCCTCTGTCAGAAATCTTGTGAGGAGCTCCTGATTGTGGCCAGTTTATGGTAAAGTGATGTTCTTTCCACTTCCGAATGATGGCTCCTACAGTGCTCACTGGAACATTCAGCAGTTTAGAAATGCACCTGTAACCAATGCCATCATAACGTTTTGCAACAATAAGGTTGCGAAGGTCTAGAGAGAGCTCTTTGCTTCTACCCTTCATGAGCTCTTTGTGGTGTGATGATTCACAGACTTTTTTAAAGGCTCTCACTCAGGGCAAAACCAGCTGAAATTAATTTGCGCTGATGGGCAATGGGATGCTTCTTAAATTCTGATGGATTTCAGCTGGTGTCTTGGCGTTCTGTGCCTTTTTGCACCTCTTTTTCTTTATGTGTTCAATACGTATTCCCTGTGTCATTCCACTTTTTTAAATATAACTTGTTTTGTCAACACAGTTGCCTTGATTTCTTTGTATGTATGGATTACTTGGGTTGTTACTGATGTCTGGTGAAAATCTCAGGTTAATGCCTCCATGAGGAATATGTTTAATGAGAAAAATGCTGAAGGGAACCCACGCTGGGATATTCATCCTAGACTGGAAGCAGAGGGGAGGGGAATATTCCCTCTGCCGGCAGAGCATGGGGGATTTAATGGAGGAGGACAGTACGTATTGTAATGGGAGAAGTTATGGTAATGCAGCAGGAAGGAGTAACTGCGGGCCAGTAAGGGGTGGATGTGTGAATGTATTGTGATGCAAGATTTCAGGCAGCAGGGGGAAGGAATGGAGTGATATAAAAGGAGAGACCCTGGTGTATTGTTAAAGTCTTTTTCTGTGTATGAATGAAGTGAGAGAGAGAAATAAAGTTTGTCTGTCGTGCAAGTCTGGTTCCTTTATTTGCACTCTCCACACTGGTGACCCTTGACAAATTATGGAACACGAGGCAAAACTCCGGAGTCAGCCCGGATGGGAAGCCCCAGCAACGTGGCAAGCATCCCAGAGACGGCCCAGACGGAAAGCTCCAGCAGCGCGTGCGCTGTTTCGGTCAAACTACCGGACTTTTGGCTGCATGACCCGCGGTCTTGGTTCCTCCACACCGAGGCTCAGTTCGCCCTCCGGGTAATAACGGCAGATGACACCAGATATTACTATGTGGTCGCAGCGCTGGACGCTCGCACGACTCAGCAAGTAGTGAGTCTGCTCCAAAAGCCTCCAGCCCATGATAAATACGAGACTCTCAAGGCCGCACTGATCCGGCGCTACACAATCTCGGACTGTGAGAGAGCAGAGAGGCTCCTGAGGCGCTCCGAGTTAAGGGATGGGTCGGCGGTCGAACTGATGGAGAAGATGTTGGCATTGATGGGCATGGACGACGGGCATTTTCTGTTTGCCCACCTTTTCCTCCAGAACCTCCCAACAGAGGCAAGAGCGGTCCTGGCCAACTCGCTGTTGCTGGCCGCACGCGACTACTGTGCGCTAGCCCAGGAGGCAGATCGGATCATCCTCACCACCAGAGCCCTCACAGTGAATGCGGCGGCATTGGAACCCAGCGAGATGACCAGCAAAGGCGAGGAGCCGGCGACAGTAGCAGCAGCGGGGGCCAGAAAGCGCCAGAGAGACACGCTCTGCTCCTACCACCGCCGTTTTGGAGAGAACGCATGCAGATGTGTGCCACAGTGCCAATTCAAGCGTTCGGGAAACGCCAAGGCCGGCAGTCAGTAGCAGCCGTGACTGCCGGTGAAGAAAACAAGCTGCTCTACGTGACTGACTCGCGCTCGGGGAGATGGTTCCTCGTAGACACCAGCTCCCAAAAGAGCCTCATCCTGCCGTCCCACACCGACTGACTAGTGGGAGCTAGCGGCCCCAAGCTGGTAGCCACAAACGGTTTGGACATTAGGACTTTTGGTGAGAGGACACTGACTGTATCTCTACAAGGCCGTATGTACGTGTGGACATTCGTCATAGTGGCATGGAGTTTCCCAATCTTGGGAGCTGATTTTCTGTGTGCACACGGGCTGCTAGTCGATGTTGCTAACAGACGCCTGGTCAATGCAATGTCTTTTGATTCTCTCCCCTGTACAGCTCGAGGGGCCGGGCCAACAACGCTAGCCAATGTCACAGCTCCAGGCGGTAAGTTCCACACACTGCTCACTCAGTTCCCAGCACTCACGGTCCCGACGTTTTCGGCGGCCATCACTAAACACAGGGTGGAACACTTTATCACCACCACTGGGCCGCCCGTTTTCACGCGACCTCGGCGCCTGGACACAGCTAAACTGGCCATAGAGCGCGAGGAGTTTGCCAACTTGGAAAGGTTGGGTATCATCAGACGATCAAACAGCCCATGGGCATCCCCACTACACATGGTCCCTAAGGCCGAGGGATTGTGGCGACCGTGCGGAGATTTCCGCAGATTGAATAACGCCACAGCGCATGACCGCTACCCAATTTCCCATATTCAGGATTTTTCCGTTCACCTCGCCGGGGCACGTATTTTTTCTAAAATAGACCTGGTCTGTGGTTACCACCAGGTCCCGGTGCGCACAGAGGACATACCCAAAACAGCGGTAATAACTCCGTTTGGCTTGTTTGAGTTTTTCCGCATGCCTTTCGGATTAAAAGGCGCGGCACAGACATTCCAACGCATGATGGATGCAGCGTTGCGCAATCTGCCGTTTGTGTTTGTCTACCTGGATGACATCCTGGTGGCCAGCGTGTCCGAGATTGAACACGTAACCCACCTCAGGATGGTTTTCCGGAGGTTGGAGGAGCACAGGCTAATAATCAACCCGACGAAATGCCAGTTCAGTGTGACGAATATTGATTTTTTGGGGCACCGCATCTCACCGGAGGGAGCGATACCCTTGCCGGACAAGGTGCGTGCCGTGGCGAATTTTCCCCGGCCTCAGACGGTCAGGGCGCTGCAAGAGTTTTTGGGGATGGTTAACTTTTATAACCGGTTCCTCCCCCGCGCAGCTCAGCTCATGCAGTCAATGTACGCCGTGTTCAAGAAACGGAAACCAGTGGACAGAGTCGACTGGACTCCGGAGCGGGAGCAGGCGTTCTCTGAGGTTAAAACAGCCCTGGCAAACGCCGCACTGTTGGCGCACCCGGACCCAGCGGCTCAGATAGCGCTCACTACCGATGCCTCGGACATGGCCATAGGGGCCATCGTGGAGCAACGCGTCGCCGGTTCTTGGCAGCCGCTCACTTTTTTCAGCAGGGCTTTGCGCGACAGTAAGTGTAAATACAACGCGTTCGACAGAGAGTTGCTGGCTCTCCACCTGGCCATACGCCACTTCCAGTTCTGGCTGGAAGGGCGCAGCTTCACTACGTTCATGGACCACAAGCCGCTAACGTACGCAATGGCCAAGGTTTCGGAACCATGGTCAGGCCGGCAGCAGAGACAGCTAGCCGCGATCTCGGAGTTTACGACCGATATTCAGCATGTGGCCGGTAAACTGAATGTGGTGGCAGACTGCCTCTCGCGCGCAGTAGTGGCCCCAGTCTGTGTAGGGATAGATTATACAGCCATGGCCTCAGAGCAGATCGGCAATGCAGATGTGTGCGCGCTCCAGTCTGGACCAACAGGGTTAAGGCTGGAGAGCAGAGTACTGCAAGACGGAAACACCCCCCCCCCCCCCAATCTGTGACGTCTCCACGGGACGCCCGTGCCTGGTGGTCCCAGTTGCTTGGCGCCGCCGAGTGTTTGAGTCAGTTCACGCTCTGGCACACCCAGGAGTGTGCGCATCAGTCAAAATGGTGGGAGCGAAGTTTGTATGGCCAGGCCTGCGCAAACAAGTGAAAGAGTGGGCTGCAGCCTGCGTAGTGTACCAACGGGCCAAAGTACACAGACACACGAAGGCCCCTTTGGAGCCGTTTCGTATACCGGCTAAGAGGTTCGACCATGTACACGTGGACCTCGTGGGCCCCCTCCCACCATCGCAGGGGTTCACGCACCTTCTGACAGTGGTGGACCGCACCACACGCTGGCCAGAAGCAGTCCCGCTAGCGGCAACCACGTCCGCGGACGTGACGTGCGCCTTTTTGACAACATGGGTGGCACGTTTTGGCATCCCGTCGGACATCACGTCCGATAGGGGCCCTCAGTTTGTGTCCGACCTCTGGTCCGTGATGGCCCATAGCCTGGGTGTAGCAATTCATCGCACAACCGCGTACAACCCACAGGCCAATGGGTCATGCCAGCGTTTCCATAGGTTGCTGAAAGCAGCGCTCAGGGCTTCGCTTACGGATGCAAATTGGGTGGACCGGTTGCCGTGGGTTTTGTTAGGGTTGCATTCCGCACCAAAAGAGTATTTGGAGGCTTCCCCGGTGGAGCTTGTTTTTTCTCAGCCACTGCGGCTCCCCAGGGAATTTTTACCAGATAATCCCGCGCCAGACAACTATCTGTCTCAGCGTTCGCAGCATAGCACAGATACAGGCACGCTACTGGGCCCAGCCCACCACTGTTTTCCACGTGCTTTTGTGCCAAAAACTTTGAAGAATGCAGCGTTCGTGTTTGTCAGGCACGATGCCCACCACCCCCATTGCGCCCACCCTACGATGGCCCGTTCAGAGTGCTAGAACCAGGGGACAAACATTTTTTGTTAGACTTAGGGGGTCGTCGGGAGAAAATATGTATAGACAGACTTAAGCCCGCCTTTGTGGTGGCGGACGAGCAAGTGATATTGGCTCGGGCTCCTCGGTGTGGAAGACCCCCACTGAGAACTCCCCAGGTAGAAGATTCATCAGAGCAGCCACTCGGGCAAGTAGAATGTCCCCCCCAACTCGCCATTGCCCACCCACAGACAGACACACCCCCAAGAGCCCCCCACCGGCACAGCAGCGCCGTGGAGTCGAAGGTCCCTCGTTACAGTAGATATGGGAGGAGACTGAAGCCAAAAGGACGTGAGGGTTGAAACTCAGCCTGAGACTCTGGGGGGGGGGGGGGGGTGTAGGGAACCCACGCTGGGATATTCATCTCAGACTGGAAGCAGAGGGGAGGGAAATATTCCCTCTGCCGGTAGAGCGTGGGGGATTTAACGGAGGTGGACAGTACATATTGTAATGGGAGAAGTTATGGTAATGCAGCAGGAAGGAGTAGCTGCGGGGACAGTAAGGGGTGGATGTGTGAATGTATTGTGATGCAAGATTTCAGGAAGCAGGGGGAAGGAATTGAGTGATATAAAAGGAGAGACCCTGGTGTATTGTTAAAGTCTTTTTCTGTGTATGAATGAAGTGAGAGAGAGAAATAAAGTTCGTCTGCCATGTGAGTCTGGTTCCTTTATTTGCACTCTCCACAATGTGTTCATTACTTATTTTCCCAGCTATAAATAAAATAACAGGTGATTATAAGTGTTACAACTCTCTCCTGTTAGGGTGTGTGATATAAGACCCAAAAGCAGACGTGGGTAGAAACGATAATCGAAGTGAACAAAGTGAACAATAATATTTATTACATTAATGTGCAAGACGTAAAGGGACTCTCTGATTGGCAGCAGGTAAGGAGCAACGCTGCAGGGCATCTCCATTAAGATAATAGAAAATCTCAGCGCCTGCTGTTTCCTCATGAGTGCCGGAGCTGCACAATTTCAAAACACACCACTGAAATGGCATTAAACAATACGCTTCTGACACCAGACCTCCTTTTTCCTGATCAAAAGCGCATTGCCATAACATGCACTATGATACCACTGTGCATGAGATTGCACACCACCACACCTCTTTGAAATAACTCTTCTCCCAGGATAAAGCAGATGCACTGTCTACTGGTAATTAGATGGCATGATGCAAAGCCTAAAAGACAGACAATGTGCTGACAGAAACTAACAAAAACACTGGTGTATGGCGGGAAGTCTGGCGCAGAAGTCTGCTGATAACTGTCAAAATAGGACCCTAAATGTGCTTGTCGACTCCAAATAAATAACTTTAAAATTCTAAAATCTACAACTAAAATTACAAAAATGTAAAGTTTCACAGAACACAAACTAAATAGTATTACATTTTAAAAAAAGATTAATATAAAAAAGACTAAATTTCACAAAAAGTCCACCTCTATACTATATTTTCAGTAATAAAAAATATTTCAACTTGTAAGCATAAAAAAGTAAACTCTGTTACAACATGGATGGAGTATAACTCCATGGTTACGGGGAAAGGGGACGTGAAACGTTACATGTTCAGTAACACTGCACTTTTACGGAGGCTATGTAAAGGACCTCTATAATCAGCATGCCAAAGGGATCATGGTTCTAGGGAAAGCGACTTCATCTCAGCGTCACAGATTCTCGGCAGAATCAGAGGCAGACTCGCCACAGCATCCATCCATCCATCCATCTATGCATCCATCCATCTTCTACTGCTTTTCCAGAGGTCCGGGTCGTGGAGGCAGCAGTTTAAGCAGAGAAGCCCAGACTTCCTTCTTCCCAGCCACCTGCTCCAGCTCTTCAGAGAGGATACCAAGGCATTCCCAGACCAGCTGGGAGACATAAGGCACTTTTCCACTAGCCCAGCACACCTCGGCACGTCTCGATTCACTTCGACACGGTTCGGCTCGCTTTTGTCTCCATTACAACCGTGTTAAGCTGGGGTGTGTGGGATTTCTATAACAGCGAGGCAGCGCCACACTCCCGTGACGTAAAACACGCAACCCAAGCAAAACATAAACACATGCGGCTGTATAAGGCGACTCCTCGGTCTGTGGCTTTTTTCACCGTATAGTGGGGAAAAAAAGTATTTAGTCAGCCACCAATTGTGAAAGTTCTCCCACTTAAAAGATGAGAGAGGTCTCCATTTTTCATCATAGGTATACCTCAACTATGAGAGACAAAATGAGGAAAAAAAAATACAGAAAATCACATTGAAGGATTTTTAATGAATTAATTTGTAAATTCCTTGGTAAAATAAGTATTTGGTCACCTACAAACAAGCAAGATTTCTGGCTCTCACAGACCTGTAACTTCTTCTTTAAGAGGATCCTCTGTCCTCCACTCATTACCTGTATTAATGGCACCTGTTTGAACTCATTATCAGTATAAAAGACACCTGTCCACAACATCAAACAGTCAGACTCCAAACTCCACTATGGCCAAGACCAAAGAGCTGTCAAAGGACACCAGAAACAAAATTGTAGACCTGCACCAGGCTGGGAAGACTGAATCTGCAATAGGTAAGCAGCTTGGTGTGAAGAAATCAACTGTGGGAGCAATTATTAGAAAATAGAAGACATACAAGACCACTGATAATCTCCCTCGATCTGGGGCTCCACGCAAGATCTCACCCCGTGAGGTCAAAATGATCATGAGAACGGTGAGCAAAAATCCCAGAACCAAACAGGGGGACCTAGTGAATGACCTGCAGAGAGCTGGGACCAAAGTAACAAAGGCTACATCAGTAACACACTACGCCGCCAGGGACTCAAATCCTGCAGTGCCAGACGTGTCCCCCTGCTTAAGCCAGTGCATGTCCAGGCCCGTCTGAAGCATTTGGATGATCCGGAAGAGGATTGGGAGAATGTCGTATGGTCAGATGAAACCAAAATAGAACTTTTTGGTAAAAACTCAACTTGTCGTGTTTGGAGGAGAAAGAACACCATACCTACTGTGAAGCATGAGGGTGAAACCATTATACTTTGGGGCTGTTTTTCTGCAAAGGGACCAGGACGACTGATCCGTGTAAAGGAAAGAATGAATGGGGCCATGTATCGTGAGATTTTGAGTGAAAACCTCTTTCCATCAGCAAGGGCATTGAAGATGAAACATGGCTGGGCATTGAAGATGAAACATGGCTGGGTCTTTCAGCATGACAATGATCCCAAACACACTGCCCAGGCAATGAAGGAGTGGCTTCGTAAGAAGCATTTCAAGGTCCTGGAGTGGCCTAGCCAGTCTCCAGATCTCAACCCCATAGAAAATCTTTGGAGGGAGTTGAAAGTCCATGTTGCCCAGCGACAGCCCCAAAACATCATTGCTCTAGAGGAGATCTGCATGGAGGAATGGGCCAAAATACCAGCAACAGTGTGTGAAAACCTTGTGAAGACTTACAGAAAATGTTTGACCTCTGTCATTGCCAACAAAGGGTATATAACAAAGTATTGAGATGAACTTTTGTTATTGACCAAATACTTATTTTACCGAGGAATTTACCAATTAATTCATTAAAAATCCTTCAATGTGATTTTCTGGATTTTTTTTTCTCATTTTGTCTCTCATAGTTGAGGTATACCTATGTTGAAAATTGGAGACCTCTCTCATCTTTTAAGTGGGAGAACTTGCGCAATTGGTGGCTGACTAAATACTGGGGAAACCCACTGTAAATGCCAAAAAAGGACCGCCAGACAAGGGTACAGGCAACGAGATGAAACACTCTGGAATAGTTCTGCAGCTTCTGGGAGAGCCAAAGACGTGAGGATACAAACTAGGTCATATATGACGGTAAGCTAATGTTGCTAATGCTAGTTTGCTATAAGTACGTCGTACTACACTGTAATGTCTGCAAGTTATCGCTGTTAGGTACTAAAATATGTATGCTGTGTGTGTTTCAGATGGCTCTGTTGTGGGGAAATTACTGCTTCAGTCGGTCTGGGCGTTCAACACAGCCTGTCACTGATGTCAGCACAGCTTCACAAACGATCAGTGGTTATAGAGCTTAAGAATGTCTGTAGAAATGTTTATTTCCTGTACAACAAATTGCTCTGGTCTGCTTGAAAATCATGGAGAGACTGTTGAGACATCATGGACGTACCTGCTTCTGCAGAACTGAGTCTGAGGTGGTGTTATAGAAAAAAATAATCAGCTGACACAACTTGATCAACATGTTAATAACTATATTAGCCACGAAATATATATTCAAAAAGTAAACAGTACTGAGTTACGTATAATAAGATATATTTGACAGTTATCATGCATTTTAGGCCAAAACAAACTTGATCTAGGATTAAAAGCAATTAAAATAATGCAGTCACAAGGTTACATGGAAAATACTTGATTTACTAAATACATGTACTGTAGAAATATATACAGTGATCCCTCGCTACTTCGCGCTTCACCTTTCGCGCCCTCAGTGCATCGCGGATTTTTCAAAAATATTCATCAAAAATTCAAAATTGAGAAAAAATGGGCGGGCGCTAGCAGAAGGCAGGGAGACTACATTAGAATATCCACCTCTCTGACTACCGCTCCACTCCTCTCCGCCCACCTCTTCACCGCTCGGGAATCTCGCAAGCTGATTGGTCGAGACGTTTTACCTCGCAAGCTGATTGGCCGAGACGTTTTACCCAGCTTCTCTCCCATACCCAGCGAAGGAAGACCGCATTCATTGTTCTTTATCGCTAGTCTCGCCGCGTGGAACTTTTCGCTGTTCTCTTGTGCCTTTTTGTGCGAAATAGTCTTCCCGTCGAGCCACTACGTCGCCTCCTGCAGCTTCTCCAGCTCTATCGGAAGCTGCCCTCGACGATCCTGCGCCTCTAGCACCTGAAGATGAGGCGTCACCTGAGGAGCAGTAAAGCTCTCATTAACCTGTGCAGTAAATCATCTTCATCTTGAGTTACGTATCTTGTTATAAGAATAAAAGAGTTCTAAAAACATATTTATGTACACTTTATTTACATCTATGTATGTATGTACACTTACACACACACACACGTATCATATGAGAGAGAGAGAGTGAGAGAATGAACGTACGTATTATTTATGGGTGACGTCATTAGGGGTGACGCTACTTCGCGGTTTTTCACTTTTCGCGGTCGGTTCTGGAACCCATTAACCGCGATAAGTGAGGGATCACTGTATTCTCTGCATCAACAATGCACTATACATGCATTCATGTAGTATTGCACTGACAATAAACCTCTGAAGTTTTTGCAGATGTCTCTTTTTTTATATGTGAAGGTTACCACCATGTGGCATAAATTAAATACTGAAAGATTGGAAAAGCTAAGAATAATCCAGCAATTTGAGAAATCACTTTTGGTTTGGTGTAAGTCTGCCAACAGAATTATGAACCAAAAAGCAGTTTGTGTTAAAATGTTAAATCCCATTAAACCTAATCCGGGGGCGTCCAATCATGTGTCATGGGGGGCCAAGACCCTGCAGGTTCTCTCTTCTACCCAGTCTCTTCAGCAGGTGTTCTCACTGATCAGTCAGTGGAAGAAGTTCAGTGGAATCTGCTGTTGAAGACACTGGTTGGAGGTAAAGTCTGCAGGGTCTTGGCCCTCCATGGCACATGATTAGGCACCCCCGCCCAAACCCATTATGATGAAGAGCAGATGCTAATATGACCCAGAATTCCTCCATATACTGGTACTGTCACTAAAGTATGCAGGGTCTTCTGCGGTGGCACATCCAACAATACAGTCTTCAGTTAATAAAGTAATTGTTTTGGATACTTTTTTCTTAAAAATGAGCCATTATTTTCAAGGTCACCGATAAATCCTTTGTACAGTTTACTCTTTTCCCACCGGTGTCTTAACAGACAAAATAGAAAATCATGATGCAAACACATAAGTCACTACTGGATCGGCCCCTCGTACTGGTCCTGGTTCAGCAGATCTTCAGCCTGCATCTCTGTAAATAGTGAGGCAAGGTCCAGTTGGGGTGGACAGTTTCCCTCTTGCCTAGACAAAAGACAAATGGGTGGTGGTTAATTAAAGCAAGTTTAAAACATATTTGGGAAATACACTTGTTGCTAAAAGCCAGTGGTGGAATGTGAATTAATGAATGAATCTTTATTTCGGATTGATTAAAAGTAAAGATTAAAAGAAAATAGAATAACATAACAAAGAGGAAAAAAATCTAACAAGGTCAAATTAAACAATAACTCCTCTGATTATACAGTTTAACATAGGTTATCTGAAATGGGTGATGGCTAAAGCTGCAGCTTATATTGCCCACCATATTTCATCCAAGAATTCAAAAGAAAAACAAAACAGGAGGGATTACAATTTGAATGTGACAATAAAGTACTTCGTTGTTGTATTTAACCACAATTTTCATGTAGCTGCGCTTCGGTAGATTTTACAAGGGCTGTGTTACATTTAAAATCATCTGTTTTTACTGTGGCCTCAGCAATCAGAATGAATTAATACATTCACTTGAATGGAATTGAGTACTTTAACTGAAGGTGTGCATCACCGAGTATGGAGTCACTCAGTCAAAATATGAAATTTTTTTCAATAAAAGTTTGTCTTGTCTGTAAAAGTGTCTCTTGTTGCCCTGGCTTCATATGTGGGCGGTGTTTTGTACTAGCATTGCTAAAATATAAAAGGAAGCACTACAATGGGTCTCGAATATTTGTAATGTGTCCTGTTACTGCATGAGTTTATTGATGATAGACTATAAACTACACATTTAAAGAAAATTATATTGACGACTGAACATCTCACATTCGCCAAAACATACAGTTATGAACATAACTCACAAAGGATCACACAAGTGATCTGACAAAAAAAAAAAAATACATTAACAAGGGGTTTATTTTACAGTTGATGTGCCATATTCACGCAATCAAATAAATCTCAGTTCAGTCCCTTTTATATTAAGTGGAAATTGTGCTACTTTGGTTTTGACACTTTACCTATAAAAGCAAAGGATTTCAGTACGTTCCACAGTGACGAGGTAGGTTGTGGAGCGGCTGATTTCCTCTTGCCTAGATGAACGACAGAAATGGATGGTGGTTAGTTTCAAGCAAGTTCAACACATATACAGGCACATCTCAAAAATTAGAATACCATGAAAAAATTCAATATTTATTTCACTCATTTCAGAAAGTGAAACCCATATATAGATTCATTACAGGGACAGTGATATATTGCAAGTGTTTATTTTAATATTGATGATTACGGCTACAGCCCATATTAACCAACACCTCAGCGGCCAACATTTATATTTAAAAACTATTTTTTAAAGTTAATTTTATGTAATATTGTAATTTTTTGCCAAATTGAATTTGGGGTTTTCAGGGGCTGTAAGCCATAATCATCAAAATTAAAATAAATAAACGCTTGAAATATATCACTGTCTGTGTAATGAATCTATATAATATATGGATTTCTCTTTCTGAAATGAGTGACAAAAAATATTGAAGTTTTTCATGACATTCTAATTTTTGGAGATGTAACTGTATTAGGTAAATACACCTGTGAAAGTCAGTGGTGGGATGTGACAAAAATGCTTCGTTTCCCTGACAAGCACTGCAGGATCCACAGAATGTGGGTCTATTCTGACGCTTTAGAAAATTATATGAATGACTTTATAAATCACTGGTTTGAAAAAGCAATTTTAATATGACAAGATTTCGGCTCCTGTGGCTCATTTCACCAGTATCCACAATATAAACAGGGAGGCTAATCCCTGGCATGTGGAAACACATTCTAGCATTAAATTGCACACAATTTAATGCACAACACCAAAGTGCAATACGTACACAAATCAGGACTTTAACCAGGATTAACATATTTCATCATTTTGCTCTCACAAGCGAATACTTAGGAGAAAACAAGCGCGAATCAGCAGTTGGTACTAGCTAGCTACTAGCTAAAACTCGTTAGCTAAAACTCGTTAGCCAGCACAGAACAGCGCTGTATGGCTCAAAAAAAGTGAGCTTACCACCAACAGGATAAATAAGCGAACAGATGCACATTATTACAAATCACTCACCATCGATGGTTCTCTCACGTTCGTCTTCAACTTGTCCGTAGTCCGGTTCTATGCTGGGCTGCCATCTGTATCGGTCCGGGTCACTCCTCACTGTGGATCTGCCACCAAGCAGAGAAAACTCCACACCTCTTCGTTGGACCATGGTGTAGAGTTCCACAAAACCTACAATGCTGTCTGTATTAATATCGTATTTACTCAGTGACCGAGTTAGTCTGTGAAATATTGCAAATGGCGGTCGTGTGTAGATTCATCAGAAGACGGTCGCTTTTGTGACGTTACGACCTGACCAATCAGCGGCGACCAGTCTTTTGACGTCACAATACGGCACGACTCAGCACGGTTGTACCCTGCCCTCGAGTGGTGACAAAAATCGCGGCTGTTAAACCGTGTTGGGGCTAGTGGAAAGAGTTACAAAGCGTGCTGAGCTGTCCCGTGTTGGGCTAAGCGGGGCTAGTGGAAAAGGCCCTTTAGTCTCTCCACCGAGTCCTGGGTCTGCCCCGGGATCTTCTCCCAGTGGGAAGTGCCCGAAACACCTTAAGTGGGAGGCATGAAGGAGGCATCCTGATCAGATGTCCATACCACCTCAACTAGCTCCTTTCAATGTGGAGGAGCAGCAGTTCTACTCCGAGCCTCTCCCGGATGACTGAGCTCCTCACCCTATCTCTGAGGGTGAGTCCAGAGATCCTACAAAGAAAGCTCATTTCAGCCACTTGTATCCACAATATTGTTCTTTTGGTCAATACCCAAAGCTCGTGACCATAGGTAAGGGTAGGAACGTAGATTGACTGGTAAATCAACAGCTTTGCCTTAGAGCTCACCTCCCTCTTCACCACAACAGACTGGTACAACGTCCGCATCACTGCAGATGCTGCTCCGATCCATCTGTCAATCTCTTGCTCCATTCTCCCCTCACTCATGAATAAGACCCCAAGATACTTAAACTCCTCCACTTGGGGCAGGAGCCTGTCCCCAACCAGGAGAGGACAATCCACCTTTCTCCACCTGATGACCATGGACTCGGACTTGGAGGTATTGATTCTCATCCCAGCCGCTTCACACTCAGCAGCAAACCATCCCAGTAAGAGCTGTAGGTCATTGCTGGATGAAGCCAGCAGGACAACATCATCTGCAAAAAACAGAGATGAGATCCTGTGGTCACCAAGCATGACACCCTCCATTCCCTCGCTGTGCCTAGAAATTCCTGTCCATAAAATTTATGAATAGGATCAGTGACAAAGGGCAGCACTGGCAGAGTCCAACTATCACTGGGAATGAGTCCGACCGAGTGTTGGCAATACGAACCAAACTGTCACAACGGTCGTACAGAGACCGAATAGCTCATAATAACAAGCCCGATACCCCATTTTCCTGAAGCACCCCCCACAAAAAACCATGAGGGACGCAATCGAATGCCTTCTCTAAGTCCACAAAACACATGTAAACTGGTTGGGCATACTCCCACGAACCCTCGAGGATTCTCGAGAGGGTAAAGAGCTGGTCCAATGTGCCACGGCCAGGACGAAAACCACATTGCTCCTCCTGAATCCGAGGTTCGACCAACGGCCGGACTCTCCTCTCCAGTACATTGGCATAGACCTTCCCAGGGAGGCTGAGGAGTGTGATCCCTCTTAAATTGGAGCACACTTCTGGTCCACTTTTTTGAAGAGAGGAACCACCACCCCGGTTTGCTATGCCAAAGCCACTGCCCCCGACCTCCACGCAGTGTTACAGAGGCGTGTCAACCATGACAGCCCTACAACATCCAGGACCTTGAGGTACTCAGGTCAAATGTCGTCCACCCCCGGGGCCTGTCCACCAAAGAGGTTTTTAACTACCTTCGCGACCTCAGCCCCTGTGATAGGCGAGTTGTTCCCCTCATCCACAAGCCCTGCTTCCTCTGTGGAAGGCGTATCAGTGGGATTGAGGAGATCCTCAAAGTATTCCTTACACCGCCCGACAATATCCACAGTCAAAGTCAACAGCGCCCCATCCACACCATACACAGTGTAGACAGGGAGCTGCTTCCCCCTCCTAAGCCGCCGGACAGTTTGCCAGAATCTCTTTGACACCAACCGAAAGTGTTGTTCCATGGCCTCACCAAACTCTTCCCATACCCAGGTTTTTGCTTCAGCAACCACTGGAGCTGCACTCTGCTTGGCCTGCCTGTACACCTCAGCTGCTTCGGGAATCCCACAAGCCAACCAAGCTTGATAGGACTCCTTCAGCTTAATGGCCCTCCCCATCACTGGTGTCCACCACTTGGTTCGGGGGTTGCCACCACGAGATGCCCCGACGACCTTGCAGCCTCAGCTCTTGGCTGCTGCTTCAACAATGGAGGAGGAGAACATGGCCCATTGGGACTCCATGTCTCCAGACTCCCTCGGAATGTGGTTGAAGTTCTTCCGGAGGTGGGAGTTGAAGACCTCCCAGACAGGGGCCTTAGCCAGACATTCTCAGCGCACCCTCACTATATGTTTGGGTCTACCAGGTCTGAATGGCATCCTTCCCTGCCATCGGTTCCAACTCACCACCAGGTGGTAATCAATTGACAGCTCTGCACCTCTCTTTACCCGAGTGTCCAAGACATACGGTTGCAGGTCTGATTACACGATAACAAAATCGATCATCGACCTGCTACCTAGGGTGTCCTGGTGCCAGGTGCACATATGGACATCCTTGTGCTTGAACATGCTGTTTGTTATGAACAAACTGTGGTTAGCCCAGAAGTCCAATAACTGAACACCACTCGGGTTCAGATCGTGCAGGCCGTTCCTCCAAATCACCCCCTTCCAGGTTTCACTGTCATTGCCCACGTGCACACTGAAGTCCCCCAGCAGGACAATGGAGTCTCCAACACCCCAGTCAGAGACTCCAAAAAGGGTAGGTACTGTGAACCATCATTTGGTGCATAGGCACAAATGATGGTCAGGACCCGTTTCCCAATCCAAAGGCACAGGGAAACAACCCTTTCGTCCACCAGGGAAAACTCCAATATAGAGGCAGCAAGGTGGGGAGATACAAGAATACCCACCCCTGCTCATTGCCTCTTGCCCAGGGCTACCCCAGAGTAGGCCAAGCTCCAGCCTCTCTCCAGGAGACTGGTTCCAGAACCGGAGCTGTGTGTTGAGGTGAAGCCAACTATATCTAGCCGGTATCTCTCAACCTCATGCACCAGCTCAGGCTCCTCCCCCACCAGAGAGGTGACATTCCACGTCCCAAAAGCCAGTTTAGGAAGCTTGGGATCAGATTGTCAAGGTCTACACCTTTGACCGCCACCTGATCCACATAGCACCGGACCCCCATGACCCCTCCGGCAGGTGGTGAGCCCACTGGAGGACAGATCCATGTAACTCCTTCAGACTGAGCCCAGCCAGGTCCCATGGGCGGAAACCCGGTCACCAGACGCTAGCCATCGAGCCCCTACCCAGGCCTGACTCCAGGGTGGGGCCCCGGTAACCCCATACCGGGCAGGGTACACTGAATCCTTGTTCTAGTGTTTATCATGAGTCTGTTGGATCATTCTTAGTCCTGCCATTCACCCAGGACCAGTTTGTCTTGGGTGACCCTACCAGAGGCAAATTTCCCCGGACAACATTGCTCCTGGGATCACTAGGGCACGCAAACCCCCCACCACGATAAGGTGACAATCCATGAGGGATCGCCACAGCAAATACACTCAATTTCACAACAGTGCTTCACTTCATGGGTAGAGACCAGGAACCAAGCGTCTCTGTCCAGGTGGATATCCTGGCCTTGTGTTTGTGTGATGCACACAGTGAACCGTGATTTTTCAACCCGCTGGAGCGGTCGGACCTATAGAGTCTAGTGGAGTCTGCGAGGAGCTCCCAATGGCCGATACAGCATTTCAGTTCTGCTTTTTTTGTTCCGCCAAAACAAAAATGTCCTTTTTTCTAAAATTCAATCAATCAATCAATCAATCAACTTTATTTATAAAGCACTTTAAAAGCAACACTCGCTACACAAAGTGCTGTACAGCAAGAAAACACACATGAAAACATAAAAGCAGGAAACAGGGCACTAACACAAAAGAAATATAAAACCACAGTCAAAAGAAACAATAAAATAAAAGGCAAAATAAATAAATAAATAAAAATCCATTTCATTCAATAAAATCAATGTCTCACACTGAGTCGAAGGCCAGGGAGTAAAATTGTGTTTTAAGACGGGTTTTAAAAATGGACAGTGAAGGTGCTTGTCTGATATTAAGGGGTAAATCATTCCATCACCTGGGTGCCATGATCAAAAAGGCTCTGTCCCCTCTGAGCTTCCGCCTCGCCTTTGGCACCCCCAGAAGCAGCTGTTCAGCTGACCCGAGGGACCGGGTGGGAGTGTAGGGAGTGTAGGGATGCAGAAGCTCAGAGAGGTAAGGCGGAGCAAGACCGTTCAAGGATTTAAAAACAAATAAAAGAATTTTAAAATGAACTCTAAAATGCACGGGCAGCCAGTGTAGTGAAGCTAAGATGGGTGTGATGTGATCTCTTCCACGTGTACCTGTTAAAAGACGAGCAGGGGCATTTTGAACCAGCTGCAGATGCAAAAGAGATGACTGTGTCATGGCTCCCTCAGGGCCGTCATTGACTACAGCTGCACACACACCTGCTGCCAATCTCCAGCGGGCTTCATAACCGGGCCTGCCTGAGACTCGGCATGGAGCCGTCTGTCATTCTCCTCTGACATGCCTCGCGTCAACAGCCAAATCCCTGGCCTCGTCATCAGAGTTCCTGATCTCCTCGTCGCTTCACGTAAGCCTAATTATAAACTTACCTTTGTCAGTTGTCTTCCCCTGTGCACAGGTGGAGTCCCCCCGGTGGCAGAATCCTCTCCTCCCGGCGGCGGTCAAGTCTCATCATCACTACAGGGCTACTGGCCCCATTCCCTGCATGGAGTCAGACGCTGTCTCCCTGGCTGCAGCCCTCAAGGCCAACCTGTGCATCTCCACGACCATCTGCAAAGTAAGCCGCCATTACTATCAAGCTCTTTGCTTCGTGGACAGAATTAACACCTCTGCTCTGTCTTTATAGGGTTGCCAGGCTGAACGGCGTTCTGTTCTCCCCCGGGCACGATTCCTGCACTGCACTTCTTCTTCACACGCACAACATACACACTGTACATACACGCACCCACACACCCACTGTCAGCAATAAAATGATAAATTGTATTCACTCGAGTCTGTGCTTTGTTCCCTGGGTCTATAATTATGTCACACTGGCTGACACCGGCATAAAGTGTGTTACAGTAATCCAGCCGAGACGAAATAAAAGCATGGATTACTGTTTCCAGGTGCGGTCTAGAGAGAAAGGGTTTTACTTTTGCTAAACGCCTTAGATGAAAGAAGCTGGATTTTACCACAGAACGAATCTGAGTGTCAAATTTAAAAGCACTGTTCATGATAAAACCAAGGTTCTTAACTGTGGATTTCATGTAAGGAGTGAGGGGGCCCAAGTTTACAGGAGGGGACTCACAGGGGCCACTAGGTCCAAACACCATCACTTCTGTCTTCTTATCATTAAAATTTAGAAAGTTTAGGGCCATCCAAGACTTGATGTCTTCAATACATGCCAAGAGTGGGTTTACTGATGAGGCAGCTTTTTGTTTTAGACTGCCAGTGGAGGGGTTAAAAATCCTGCAGCGCTGAACAGGAGCGCAAGTTTTAGCTGCAGTGCATGACAGATCAGCCTCAAACAGCACAGGTATATGGTCGAACAATACAGTGTCACAGATTTCTAAATTTCAAACAGACAGGCCGTATGAGAGGACAAGATCTAACGTGTGTCCGTACTCGTGTGTAGCACCACCAGTCATGGACTGCACCAGATTTAGAGAATCAATGATTCTTAAAAAGTTATTCACCAGTGGCTTATCAGGACAGCATACATGTTTGTTAAAATCTCCAACGATAAAAACACGATCATAATTTGTAACAATACCAGCCAAGAAATTGGCAAAGTCATTTAAAAAGTCCTTATTATATTTTGGTGGTCTGTATATGACAGCACACAGTACCGGGTTAGAGCGACCCACCTCAAAGAAAGTCAGGGCAAAGCTGGAGAATGGAGAAGGTAAAAAGCTCTGCTTACATTTTATGGTAAATGGTAAATGGCATTCACTTATTTAGCGCTTTTATTCTCATCTCTAGATGACCAAAGCGCTTTACAGATCCTGCTATCCACCTATTCACTCACACATTCACACACTGATGGCGGCATAGCTGCCCAGCATGGCGCTGTCCAGACCCACCAGGAGCAATTGGGGTAAAGTGTCTTGCCCACTTTATAGTCATTTTTGTAAACGGTTGCCGTTCCTCCTCCTCGTCCTGTTGTCCGCGGGCAATTAAAATAACAGTAACCTGGGGGTAAAACTTCGGACAGAACAGAGAATTCACCCACAGTCTGTCAGGTCTCCGTCACAAAAACGAAATCCAGTTCCCGGGAGCTGATGAAATCCCTCAGGATGTAAGTTTTATTTGCCAGTGATCTGGCGTTTACCAAGCCAATCCTGGATGGAGCTGGAACTTGGGTCTCAGCAGAACAGGAAACATGGTGCAGCGCTCTCAGGTGCCAGGGATTAACCCCACGCTGGCGGGGCCAGGAAGAGCAGTGGTACCGGGACAGATCACCTCACCAAGGCCAGTCACAGGGACCAGGATGGCATCAACAGGAACCAGGGAAAGCCAGGACACGGAAAACCAGGGATATAATCCGCCTGGAGTCCGGGGAACAGGGAAGGAATGTGCCAAGTGGGCCTTCAGTTTCACCAGCCGACCGTTGCATTTGCCACGGCGATGGTGAGGCCTCCGCTTCACTTGGAGAGTGGGGCCGAGGCCCGATACAGTTAAGGTAGGATATCTGACAGGAGCTGAGGCTTCTGTCCACCATAATCAAGCGAAATAAGATCCTTGGCAGGAAGTCTAAGATCCAACAATGTTTGGTGGTCATACACCAGTAAGGACTTGATTTCTTGAATCCCAATGGTTAAAAACAGTATAAAAACAAGCAGAACTGTCAGAGACAGACGGTCAGCCCCATACGCTGTTACAAAATTCTAACAAAAGGCTTCAGGAACGGAGGATTCTTGGGGTAAAGATCTGGACCGGAGTCCGCCAGTTGGTGACCCCTGCTCTACATTGTAAGAAATTCTACTTAGTCTGTATTTGCTTATGTTTTTTTGTTTTGTTTTGTTTATTTTAAACATCCAACCTAGGAGACGAACAAGATTTAAGAGAAATATTAATGGCCCTGGTTTCATTGCAGGAGATTTACAGATGTGTCTGAATGATTTCAGTACTGTAGACTTCCCAATCTTGCCAAGAAGCCAGGTTATATAGCTTTGGAAGATATTTCTGCTGGCAGAAAATAAGGTGTATCGGGGTCATTAATGTTCCATGGGCTCCAACCTTGTTGCATCAATGAAATCCCAGTGTTTAGTGCACTACTCAGACTGTTTCCACAGCTTCCAAGCAGTAAATAAAAATGTACACACTCACTGCCATGGACACCAGGTGAATAAAAACAGACAATAAAGACATACTCTCAGCGAGGCTGTGGGCAACAACAATATACACAGAGGAAAGTAGGGAGAGATAAAGAGAAGATGGGAGAGGGGAAGGATAATACATATACTGTAGGGTGACTGTGTGTGCCAGGAAAGAAAAAGGAGCATACACACATAGAAGAGAAACTCAGAGGGTAAGAGGACTGAGATGGAGCTCAAGGATGACACAGGCAGAGAGTCAATTAGTCATAATAGGATTGTTTAGGATTAATAAAGATGGGGGGAGATACCGAATCTGTGTGTGTGTGTGTGTGTGTGTGTGTGTGTGTGTGTGTGTGTGTGTGTGTGTGTGTGTGTGTGCATTTTAATGTGTAGTGTAGAAATGAAGGAGGGAAGTATAAAAACACACAAAGTGATGAGCCTCTAAATTATAACGCACACTGAGAGAGAGCATCTAAAACACAGACACCTAACACAAGTTCCCAAACTGGCATGTTATATACACAGTTTCAACCACACATGCATAGAGCAGGTCACTTCTTCTCTTCCCCAGGAGTCAGCTCAGTCACTGAGGGGGTCAGCCATTTATCCTGTCCCATTACTGCGGCCACTGCTGTGAAATTGTCCAATAAATCAGTGTCTCAGAGGAGCAGTGCTCCCCCTGCTGACCCACTGACTGATTCCCAGGTTACACAGCTGGATGGTGGACTGTTTTCACTCTCGATCTGAGCCAAACCTGTAATTAAAGATCAGTTATACCCCCTTTGCACAGGGCTGGCATTGGTGGGAGATCATTGAGCAATGAAAAAAAATGGCACAATCTCTCACCAATCTTTCAATGAGTGCCAAGCAGTCACCAAGATCTCTCAATGATCTCCCAATGAGCTTTCAGTGAAAGCCAAATTTTTCCACGCCAAAGGTAGAAATGGCTGAGCGATCAGTGAGGGATTGCTGTTTGTTTGATGAAAGACCATAGTGTTCACTGAAAGCGCACAGCAGAGATGAGACATCATTGGGTGATCAATTTCCATTTGAGAGATGGTTGACCATTCATTGGGAGTTTGGGGAGAGATTGTGACGTTGGGAAGTGTGACATTGGGGGCTAATATTATTTATTTATTTATTATTAATATTAATAACAGTGATTTTTCATCTTGGACTTTTTCTCTTCTGGAAATGGTTATCCTTCAATAGGTTGTAAGAGACTGATGGAAGAGCACTAGAAACCTCTCATATATAAACCTATAAGCTCCCTGTCACCCAAGAAATGCTCAACATCCCACTTGGTCATCCAGGGAACTTTCAGTGATCCCTAACTGATCTCTCCTGGTCTCTCAGGATCTTTTGATGAGCACTCAATGATCATCAAGGTTGCTCAAATTTCTCTGTGATCGCCGTGAAGGTTACTGAAAAATGAATTTCTGATTGCATGAGCACACACAGTATCTCCCAAATATTTCCACAGAAACAGCTTTTTTGAGGCTTCACAAGATCATTGAGAGCTTGAGCCAATTTTTGATCGCTCAGTGGTCACCTGGCAATCTGTGTGTGTGTGCGGGGTGGGGGGGGGGCGGAGTCGTATCGGCAACCTGGGCATGTACAGAGAGGAGTCAGAGATGGAATCTATGGACAGATTACTGGTGCCACACAGCACTTTTAAGTAGTTGTTTTATAGGTTTTACATTTGTGCCTCTATCAGAGATGTTTTTCATGACAGGTCTGCGTATGCATCCAAACATTAATGAATGATCAGCCTCCTGTGCTCACACAATCTGAGGACTCTTTCTGATTGTAATTAAACATGTAGTGATAATAATTAACTCGATTAACCATACCATAAGAAAACATGAACCCCATAAGTTTTCTGGCCTTGATATATCAGTGTTTATGTGTGTGTTTATTTACATAATCCACCAACATTTCATCCAGTCACACTGCTTTTGTCACTGTCAGCAGGATCTCTGTGAAGGCGCGGCCATGCACACAGTGCACAACAGGGACAGGCAGAGAAAGGAAAGCGGACAGTGGAGTGTGCTCACACTCTAAAGTTTGTCTCAACCAAGTGTAGTCTTTCCTGGTACAAACTATTATTATTAATATATATATATATATATATATATATATATACATATACAGTATATGTGAGTGGGAATGAAGTTTTCTTTTCAATACCAGCACATTTAAACTCATTCGGGGCACCAGTCCAAAAGATGGACAATTTTATTAATAATTTAATATTTGTACCAGAGATGAATCAGTCTCAAAGCTTGTGAGCTCTCTGCTTTTAATCAAGAAAATGGACATGAAATTAAACAATAGCTCTAATATACCTTTTAACAGTTTAATAAGAAATTTCAGCATAGAGGAGTACAATCAGATGACTTTAAGGAAGTGAATTCGACATGTATCATGAACACATTAAACTGTTAAAGTGTTACTGAGCATAAAGTGTATTATCAAACATGTGGAACCAAAGAAAACAGAGCTTAAATTGGCAATGTAGTGGAAACTGAGAAAACCATAAAATAGCTATAAAGCAAAATGGTTAAGAAAAAGTGACACAATTTTATGAAGAAAATAATAAGAAGAATCACTTTAGAAAAAGAAAAAATTGTGTTAGTCTGAAAAAGAACAGAGATTAATAAAAAAATGGATTTGTTGTTCTGGTAGGAGTTCAAAGATGCTAGGTTTATAGAGCTTATAAAAAGAATATTCTGGAAAATTTAAATTTAACCTGGACAACAGATCTTAAATACAGCAGATAAAGTCAGATTGTGCCTTACGATGGTAGCAGGCCTTTCAGGTACCAACTTGGTCCAAATGGAAGTCTGTTGGTAAGGCTGAGAGAAGGACAGGTTCTGCCCACAGAACGGTCCACTACCAGTTACTGCTGCTTTAGGTCACAACCGTAGCAGCTGGATTCTGGTCACACAGGTCAGTAGTCTCAGTTTATACACAGAAAAAGAAATTTGACATCTGGCCAGGCTGTCAAATTCTAAATCGTATTTTTGTTTATGGTTCAAAGAACAACAAAGGCTTGATAAAAAAAAACAAAAAAAAACAGGAAGTCCATTATTTTTCCGATGTATCATGGTCAGATCAAAGTAGACTTAAGCTTGGTGAAAATCAAATTCAATCTTGACATGGTAATTTAACTTTTTGCCCCCGTTGTCCCGGTGATGGATCCAAAAGTCATAAAGGATGTTTACCTTATTGAAAAAAATAGTAAAACCGGAAGATGGTGTTCATTTCAACTCTTGCTCAAAGCTTAGAGCCTAATGTTCACAAAACCAGAAATAAAGTGTATTTTAGTGCAAATATTAATGTTTAGAGATGTTTTTTAAATGTCTTGGGGCAAAACCTGTGACTTTTAAGAGCACGGAAAAACACGAAGAAAGTAAAGTAAACCAGCTTTGGCGTGGCCATTTTTGTAGGGGAAAAGCTGCTGAATCAAATGATACCAACCAAACATTCTACATACTACAATACCCAGCTCACTATAAATCTGTGCATAATGATGCAAGATCAGATGTGCCATCAGCCATTTTTACGCAGTGTGTACTGAAGCTACAGTGCTCATTTCAAGCCCAAAGTGCAATAGGCATGGTCACAGGGTCAATGTGGGTCTGCAACTCTACCGAGTGCATTCTAGCTTTATCAACTGAAATCTTTTTAAAAAAGTGGAGAAGCTTAAACATACTGTAGGTACTGATGTCTCCTTTTGGAGAGTAAGGGAAATGCAACCACATTCACTCCATTCATTTCTTGGGTGCTGTGCTGGCGCACTTATGGCTCTTTTCCACTAGTGTCAGTTTGGCCCATTTTGGTACGGTACGGTACGCTTTGTAGGCTTTTCCATTAGGGACTGTTATGGTGATTGTCCAGATTTTTCGGACCTGCTAGAGAATGGTTCTAACCGTCCCATGCCGACATGAAAATGTGACGTAAAACCACTGCAGGCCACTGATTGGTCCAGGTGTAACGTCATGAGAGGGGCGTTTGAGGCTGAGTTTACAGAATCGCTAGCCGCCATTTGCAAAGATTCGTCCGTGAGCCAGCCAGCAAGCAAGCGATATGAACAACAATGATAAAATGGCTTCACAGAAATCAGACCCACAGAAATTAACACCGCGGCGTAGCAGTTTTCTGTGCATTTCGGCTGATGAGAAAATCCACAGGGAAGTAGACGGAGCCACCCAAAATGAATGTACGGCCACGGGAGCACCCAGCTTCAGCAGTTGAAAGCCGTGATATGAGGATAAACAGGATGGTAAGTGATGTGATATGATGTGATATTATGCATCTTTTACGTTATTTATCCCAGCAGTGGAAAGTTCACAGACAACAACGTTGTTGCTTGTGTTCAAACAATGAGCTAGCTAGTTAGCCATCAATGCTAACTCCGTGCTCCATGCCCTCCTTGTATTTAGCGCTTGTGTTGACAATGTCTGATGAAATAAGTTAGTTGTAATCCTGGTTAAAAAGGTGTTTTTTTTACATGTTGCACTTTTGTGCTGTGTATGTACTTAAGTTTTGTGTATTTTCGTTGTACAGTCCGATCAGCATCTGCTGACAGTGGCAACATTTGGTACAACACAGCAGTGTATTATGACTTGTAAGTTTCACATCCAGTTATTTATAGTGAAATCCTTTGCTTTTTAAAGGCCAAATGTCACGTAACAGGGTACTTTAAATATCTTGAAACTAGATATAAAAGGGAACCAATCCGTTCGGGTCTTGGTGCATATGCTTCAGTAACAACGGAATATTCGTTAATTTAAAACTGCCGCGCTTGGCCTGACACGGCCCCTGGAATCGCCTGGGGAAGAAGGCGGAAGTGACGAAATCGATTGTACCCTAGTTTGATGCTTGGGGTATTTCAATTGATTGTTTATATGGAGACTGGAAGGTTGAAGTGAGCAACAAGAAAGAAAAAATTGGATATTTCACCCATACCTTAAAACGGGACTATCAGGGACAGCTGGGTAATAAGGGACACTTCTCTGGGAAATGTTTTCATACCTGTCAAGTGAGACGTTTTCGCCGTACTTCAACACCGTAAAAAGCGGCTATAAGGAACGGCGGAGCAACAAGGCACACCTCTCTGGGATCTCTGTCTGTTCCGCAACCGCTGCACAGCTCAACGTGTTAAACCATTGTCCTAATGACTTCTCATTGTAGTGAGAACAGCTCAAGCTGAGCGATCAGCCCGCCCAGACAAACTAATGAGTGACTCCACACTTCTCATGGTAGTGCGAATAGCTCACGCTGAGCGATCAGCCCGCCCAGACAATTAAACTAATGAGTGACTCCACACTTCTCATGGTAGTGCGAATAGCTGACGCTGAGCGATCTGCCAGCACCAGCTGTGGCTGATCACACACACGAGTGCTCCGCAAAACACTCAATTTTTTTTCCAGTATATTTTTCCTTTTGGGCGTACAGAAATGGCAATACGCCCGTTTTTGCTAAAATTGCATTTTCCTCGTATTTTCCTTAAAATATTTGACAATAACAACACGAACTACATTTAAAACATTTCCCAGAAAAGTGTCCACCACCACTCCGCCCACCAAAATACGGCGAAAACGTCTCCCTTGACAGGTATGCGCCTCCATTTTCATATTGATCTGGTCAATTTCTTGACAGCAGCGGCTCTCCTCCACTGTAATAATAATGGCTTCCGAAAAATCAATATTTATGGGGCGCCCTCGACAGACCCCCTTCGGCTTTGCAATTCTGGAGGCGATTAATGTCCAGTTCAATGACATTTTCCACTGGTTCTGCTCTCTGGTCATCGTTGGAACTGTTGTCATCAGACAAAGCATCTGATTCCGTCTCGGACGGCTCGAACCGGTAAGGTTCTATGCCTCTGTCACTGTCTGAACCACTGACAAAAAAAAAGACAAAACTAAACTAATTTGTTCACAATCGCTGTCACTTTCCGTCATGATTGTCCAATGTTGACAAGTGTGAATGTGGATAGGCAGGGCAGCCAGGGTACAACTGGTGATGTCAAAAACATGGGCGTGGTCTGGACTGGCTGTCACAAGCCAGCAAGCAAGGTGGGGCCTTCACCTGGTGTATTTTGTGCAATTATGTAAATACAGGTGGGTGATATGGTCTCCGGTATGAATATTTGGTTTAAGCTATGTGTATTTTATCTAAATTCGTGGTCATTTAGAAAAAAAAAATTACGTGACATTTGGCCTTTAAGGTAAAGTGTAGGTAAAGTGCCAAATTTAAAGTAGCACAATTTCCACTTAATATGAAATGGACTGAAATGAGATTTATTGGATTGACTGAATAGTAATTGCAGAATAATTGAAAATGAATAGCACATCGAATAGTAGCCACTGTAAAATAAACCGCTTGTTTATTTATTTATTTATTTTTATCAGATCACTTGTGTGATCCTTTATGAGTTATATTCATAATAGTGTATCTAGCACTTCGGAGAATGGGAGTTGTTCAGTCACCATTATAATTTTGTTTGTGTAGTTTATAGTCTATCATCAATAAACTCATGCAGTACTATAATAACAGGACACATTACAAATATTTGAGACCCATTGTAGTGCATCCTTTTATATTTTAGCAATACAAGCACAAAACACCACCCACACTTGAAACCAGGGTGACACAGCGGTGACAGAGCGACGGCTAAACTTTTTTTGATAAAAATTACATATTTTGACTGAGCGACTCCATACTCTTGGGTGCACACCCTCTGTAAAAGAACTAGATTCCATTCAACTGAAGGTATTAACTCATTCTGACTGCTGAGGCCACAGTAAAAACAAATGATTTTAAACATAACCCAGCCCTTGTAAAATCTACTTTACTGAAGTGGAGCTACATGAAAATTGTGGTTAAATACAACAACAAAGAACTTTTTTGTCACATTCCACCACTAGCTTTTAGCAACAAGTGTATTTCTTAAATATGATTCAAACTTGCTTTAATTAACCACCACCCATTTCTGTCTTTCATCTAGGCAAGAGGAAAATGATTCACCCCAAACTGGACCTTGCATCACTATTTAGAGATGCAGGCTGAAGATCTGCTGAACTGGGACCAGCTTGAGTAACACATCCAGTTGCTTCTCAGTGAGGCAGCGTGGTCGGTGTGTGTGACCCATTCTAACTTTTTTTTTACAGTTTGAATTTTGCACATTTTTAATAATCTATAATTTGCTACTGATTGTAATTAACAATTTAGCAACTTATGTGTTTGCATCATGATTTTCTGTTTTGTCTGTTAAGACACTGGTGGGAAAAGAGTCAGCAGTACAAACAATTTATCAGAGACAACAGAGGCAGAAATAATGGCTCATTTTTAAGAAAAAGTAACCCAAAACAATTATTTTATTTACTGAAGACTGTATTGTTGGATGTGCCAGCGCAGAAGACACTGCACACTTTAGTGATAGTACCAGTATATGGAGGAATTTTGGGATATATTAGCATCTGTGTTTCCTAATAATGGGTTAGGGCAGGTGTTATGTATAGAAACTGGCTGGTACAAGCAAGATGGCGGCTGGGTTGGACGTGGGTGGACCGGGGTGGCTGACTGCCGGTTGCCAGTAGTGACGCCACCAGGGGTATAAAGGGTGTGGGTGGAGGAGGCTCTGCCTCTTTTGTCGTGGAGCCACCTGGCATGCAGGCGAGTGCCATAAGCCTTTTGTATATAGTTATATATTATCCTGAATAAACCCTATTAACCGAGTCAAGTGTCACTCGTCATTCCCAGCATTATGGACACAACATTTGGCGACGAGGTAAAAGCGGTAATAGAACGTTCCGTTGCCAGCTTTCGGCCATTTCTCGAGGCCCCGGGCGAGCTGCTCGTGCCGTGGCCTCGATGGTTTGCTGCTTTCACCAACTATCTTGTTGTTTTAAACCTGGGCGAGGTGGAGAAGCTCCGAGCACAAGCTGTATTGGTACATAATCTGGGAATGGAAGGACAGAGGATTCTGGAGAACCTTGGAGGTGCTGACAGTTTTGACAAGGTGGTGCAGCTAATGGTGCGGTACTTTAGGGCACCGGAAAACGTCACCGTGAAGTGTATTCAGTTTCAATAGCGCCGCCGGCGGTCAGGAGAGCCGGTGAGAAGATTTGTGGTGTACGTCCGTGAGCTGGTGAGGGAATGCAGATTTGGAACCCTGGAGGACGAGATGATTTGGGACCAGTTGGCAGAGCACATCTGCTGCACGGCGACCTGGTCCATGTTATTGACACACCCAGGGGAGATGACGTTAGCTGAGGCTGTCGAGCTAGCCCAACAGTTCAAGGCGGGAGAGACCATCACGAGGGGCCTTACTGAAGGGGCTTCTCTGGAAAAGAATGAGTCTTGCGCTAAGGCACTGATCCTGGACCCTTGTGATGGCGAGTGCGGAGAGGATGATTTTGCCTCCGTGGTCAGGATAAGGTCTGCCCCTGGTACTCCGAAATGTTATGGATGTGGCTCCACTGAGCACCGCTATAAGTCCAGGGTGTGCCCAGCGAAAGGAAAGCGTTGTGGCAAGTGTGGTGTTTTGAACCATTTTGCCAGGGTGTGTGAAAACTTCGTATGCAGGAGCCGTAGGGGTGAACCAGGTGCTGCGCAGAAGACTCCAACGGTTGTGCATACCGTCTCCCCAGAGACGACGGGAAGGATTGGCTGCACCGTTGCGCTAGATTGCGTTGCGATCCCGCTCTTGGTGGACACTGGAGCGGTGATTTCCGTCCTGAATCTGGAAACCATGAAGAGACTCTTTCCCCACCAACAGAAAAGAAGGCAGTATGGAGAGTATTATGGTTATGGACGGAACAGGTTGGCTATTTTGGGCTATGTGGAAATGGAGGCCCGGTATAAGGACAGTGTGGCGCCCAGTGTTCGCATCAACGTTTCAGCATCCGATGTTAACGTTATGGGTTGTAACCTATTTTACAGTCTTGGGTTCTCCATCGCAAATGTTTCTGGTGAAGAATGGTCCGGATGTGGACTGTGGGGCCGACCTGTTCCAGTCATGGAGGGTGCTGAGGTGTGGGATTCAGACTGGGTGGACAAAGTGACAAAGGGAGAGCACACACTGCGCCACGTGGAGCCGTCTCAGGCTGGACCCGATGCCATCACGCAGGCTGCCCTGGACGAGGGTGCCAGACAGCATGGCGGGACCCCTGATGAGGCTCTTGAGGACGAGGCACCAATGCTGGGAGAAAATGGGGCTAGACCGCAGAGCGTGGTGATTGTACAGTGCTCCCAGCAACGGCCTGCCAAGAGGAGACCGAGACGAGCCCGCGAGCCAGAGTGATTGGTGACGGAGGCCTGTCGCAGGATTGGTGATCTGGATAAAAGGAAGAGGGCTCCCTCGAAGACAAAGGTTGATGCTCAAGTACGTCAAGATCATAGTCCATGCGAGCAGTGGGATGACCAGAGGCGGTTCCTGGTGGAGCCCGGCCAGATGGAGGCAGATGGGCGTAGGTCTATTCATGTCTGGAGACACCCAAGGGGTCTGTAGCTGCCAATGGTGGAGAGGAGACGGCGCAGCAGGAGCCCTGAGGTGAAGAGACGGAGACGTCTCAAGAGGGATCCATCCAAGGACTGAGGGTTTTGATTTTGCATGTTTGTCGTGTTTTCTTCAGTCCTGTATGTGTTAGTTACTATTTGGTGCCCCAGTAAATTGTTTAAAAAAAAATAAGGAGTGAAAGAGGTATGAGTGCGGTAAGCATAATATGATGTTTGGTTGCGAACCTGAGTGGTGTGTTTGCATGATAGTCTTAGTAGCCTGTGTAGTGTTGCGCCTATTTTGCACTATGTTTGAAAGTATTTTATTTGGATTGGTATTTAAGTGTTAAATTTTACAGTCAGAATAAGGGCAGCTCTGTGAGTGTTTATTACAATGGTAAATTTGGGCCTGCCTGGTTTATTTGGTTTATTTAATTGAATGTCCCAACTTTGTTTTCTTTTGTGTGCCCAATGTGGGGTGGGAGTTGGGGGGGGCGATAGTATATGTATTGTGGTTTTTGTATGTGTGTTTATTATTAGTATGGGGGATTATTTTATAGTTAGAGACACGGCTTCATTATTTTGTTTCACTGTTCTCTTTAAAAAAAAAGGTAGATTGTCCTCTCTGGGTTGGGGGCAGGAGTGGAGGAGTTTAAGTATCTTGGGGTCTTATTCACGAGTGAGGGGTGAATGGAGTGAGAGATTGACAGACGGATCGGAGCAGCATCTGTAGTGATGCGGACGATGTACCGGTCTGTTGTGGTGAAGAGGGAGCTGAGTTCTAAGGCAAAGCTGCCTATTTACCAGTCAATCTATGTTCCTACTCTCACCCACGGTCACGAGCGTTAGGTAATGACCGAAAGAACGAGATCGCAGATACAAGCGGCTGAAATGAGCTTTCTCCGTAGGATTACTGGACTCACCTTCAGCGATAGGGTGAAGAGCTCAGTCATCCGGGAGAGGCTCAGAGTGGAACCGCTGCTCTTCCACATTGAAAGGAACCAGTTGAGGTGGTATGGGCATCTGATCAGGATGCCTCCTGGACGCCTCCCACTTGAGGTGTTTCGGGCACGTCCCACTGGGAGGAGACCCCGGGGCAGATCCAGGACTCGGTGGAGAGACTGTCTCCCAGCTGGTCTGGGAACGCCTTGGTATCCTCTCTGAAGAGCTGGAGCAGGAGGCTGGGGAGAGGGAAGTCTAGGCTTCTCTGCTTAAACTGCTGCCTCCGCGACCCGGACTTCCGGAAAAGCTGTAGAAGATGGATGGATGCTCTCTTTTAGCAGCAGAATAACCTGCTCAGCCATGTAGGGGGCGCTGGTAGTCTACCCGGCCCCCCAGCCTTAGTTGAGTGAGTGGATAGGTATTTTATTACCTCCGCCAGGCCAAAGGCCAGGAGGAGGTTATGTTTTTGCCAGCGTTTGTTTGTCTGTCTGTCTGTTTGTCTGTTTGTCTGTTGGTTAGCAAGATAACTCAAAAAGTTTTGGACGGATTTCGATGAAACTTTCAGGCCTTGTTGGAAATGGTACAAGGAAGAACTGATTAAACTTTGGGGATGATCTGGATCACCGTCTGCATACAGGAATTTTTTAAATGATTCTTTAATATTGTCAGACACGGCCATTTTCAACATGTGTGCAGGGGCAATAGAGGGCGCTGGTCGTCGTGTCTGATGAACACAAACTCCGCCTTCTTCAAAGTTTTAGGCACAAAAGGACGCAGAAAACAGTGGTGGGCAGGGCCCGCCACAGTGCCTGTGTTTGCGCTACGCTGCAAAACCTGAGACAGCCAGCTGTCCGCCGCCGGATTATTTGGCAGAAATTCCCCGGCCAGCCACAGGGGCTGCGCAAAAACCAGCTCTCTGCCGGGGGAGGCTTCCAAATCCTCTTTTTTCCACGGAGCGCAAACCCAATAAAACCCACAGCAACCATTATCGCACCTTCTTTTGTCCAGCCGCTCCGGAACAGAGAGGAATCCTGGCGCCAGTAATGCTGTGCCTGATATGTGTGACTCTAATGCTAAAAGTGACTGCATCAGGGATTTACCACCTCAAGTCGCACTTTGCTACACAGCGCCACAAAAACTGTGTAGCCACATTCCATCAACGGATGAACATTTTCAGCCAGTGAGAGAACCGACGCCTTCCAAATCCAATGCATCACTAGCAGAAGTGATGTTTTGTCATTTTGTGGCACAGCACAATCTACCCCCATTGGTGGCAGATCACTTCAGTGATTTGGTGCCAACATTGTTTCCTGACAGCAAGAGCACTCAATTTTTTTGTGCTACCTGGCTTATTATTTTCACAATACCAAAAAGTTACGGCTCAACATTGTCTCCATATAAGTGTACATTTGAATAAATATGTTGGAAATAGTTCATGTTGCAGTTGGTGTTTGCTTAGTTTTTGTTTGTTTGTTAGTTTGTTTTTGCTACAGTTTTCTTTCATCTGCCAATAAATACAGTTTTTAAGTACTCAGTACAGGTGTGAAAGCCCCCCCAATAAGGGAGGCATGAGGTATGCCTTGACAGGTCGCAGCCTGGCACTTTGCACATGGAGGAGATGGACACAACAGCAACACTTCAGTTTATTACCTCCGCCAAGGAGGTAATGCTTTTACTACAGAACCACTAACCCTATTATTGTGAATCCAATTGCTAGTCATATGTTTTCATGGTCAAGGAATCTGAAAACCTACACACAAACACTGTATGGGGGGGAACTGTGGCGCTTGGCGGAGGTCTGCGCTCTCCGAGTGCTTTTCTAGTTTGTTTCTGTACATATGTTTTCCTGATTAGTGCGTGAGTCGGGCGACAAATTTGGGTGGGTTATTTGTGTGCCTGACATTTTTTTTAAAGGGGGGTGAAATGTTATATATAGAAACTGGCTGGTACTAGTAAGATGGTGGCCGGGTTTGACGTGGGTGGACCGGGATGGCTGACTGCCGGTTTCCTGTAGTGACGCCACCCGGGGTATAAATGTGGGCGGAGGAGGCTCTGCCTCTTTCATCGTGGAGCCACCTGGCATGCAAGCGAGTGCCGAAAGCCTTTTGTATATAGTTATTTATTATCTTGAATAAACCCTGTTAACCGAGTCTAGTCTCACTCGTCATTCCCAGCATTATGGACACAACAGCAGGGGTGTCCAATCGTGTGCCATGGAGGGCCAAGACCCTGCAGGCTTTACCTCCAACCAGTGTCTTCAACAGCAGATTCTACTGAATTTCTCCCACTGACTGCTGATCAGTGAAAACACCTGCTGGAGAGAATGGGTAGACGAGAGAACCTGCAGGGTCTTGGCCCTCCATGGCACATGGTTGGACACCCCTGGGTTAGTGTTTAATGGGATTTAACATTTTAACACAAACTGCTTTATGGTTCATAATTCTGTTGGCAGACTTACACCAAACCCAAAGTGATTTCTCAAACTGCTGGATTGTTCGTAGACAGCTTTTCCAATCTTTTAGTAATTAATTTATGTCACATGGTGATAACCTTCACACATAAAACAAAAGTGGAGACACATCTGCACAAAGTACAAAGGTTTATTGTCAAAATTCCTAGTGCCATACTAAATGAATACATGTATAGTTCACTGTTGATGCAGACAATATATATTTATACAGTATCTACATGTAGTCAGCAATACTTGATATGATATATCCAGTAAATCCAAGTATTTTCCACGTAACCTTGTGACTGCATTGTTTTAATTGCTTTTAATCCTAGATCCAGTTTGTTTTGGCTTAAAATGCATCATAATTGTTAAATATATCTTATTATACCTAACTCAGTACTGCTTACCTGTTGAAATATATATTTTACGGCTAATATAACCCCATAACTACAATATAGCACCTGGCAATCAAGTTTTGGCAGCTGATCATATTTTGTCATGACACCAGCGGCAGGAGCAGGTACATCCCATCACGTCTCAACAGTCTCTCCATGATTTTCACACAGATTAGGGCAATTTGTTGCACAGGAAGCTAAATGTTTCTACAGAAATTCGAAAGTTCTTTAACTACTGCACGTTCGTAAAGCTGGGGTGACATCTCATCACTGAGAGCCTGTGTTGAACGCCCAGACCCACGGTCTGAAGCAATAATTTTGCCACAAGAGAGCCATCTGAAACACACACACACAGAATACATATTTTAGTACCTAATAGCGATAACTTGCCGACATTCCAATGTAGTACGGCGGACTTAAAGCAAAGTAGCATTAGCAATCATTAGCCTGCTGTCATATGCGATCTAGTTTGTATCCTAGTGTCTTCCGCTTTATACTGCTCTATATGGTTCCCTAAACTCTCCAGTACTTTTCCAGAGTGTGTCATCTCGCCACCTATGGCCTTCTGCTCTCCTTTTGCTCTCCTTTTCTGCTTTTACTCTGGCAAAAAAAACCAGACACCGCAGTCACCTCGTATTCTGCAATCTTGTGTTTTGCCTCAGTGGCTTGTTTTATGTAGCGGGAGGGTTGCGCCGCCTCCCTGTAGCAAATCCCACCCACATCAAGCGGTACTCTGGTGTAATGGAAACACAAGCGTGCCAAACTGTACTGTACTGTACCGGCCCAAACTGACACTAGTGGAAAAGGGCCATTATTGTGAAGTGCAGTGTGGTGACGCCGACTTCCTTTCGCATCACCGTACTGCCCTATATAGCGGGGTGGGTCATCATCGGCCCTTCCTCTTATGCCAGATGATCCCGCTAGGTGCTTGCCGTGTACTGCTTCCATATTACTTCAATAAAGCTGTGTTTGACGTTACCACTCTCTTTGCCTCATTCATCACCAGGTTTGTGGACAGAACAGGTGCTCTTTCTTAAGCAAAGCAAACACATCAGAGTGAGGTTGTCCATAAGGCTGTTTCTTCACAGAGAAGCTAAAGATGTTGGAAGAGGGCTTGTTGGAAGTGTCACACCTACAGATGCTCACACACTTCACTTTTGAACTTTTTCTCTTTTGAGGAATAATTTCAATTCATTCATTTGTCTCTTAGGCTCAAGACATTAGTTTTTGTTGAGCAAAGTGGGGATTGTAAAAGCTAAAGCCCAAAATGTTTTCAAAGGGATTTGGCAGAAACCAAAACCAGCTCAAATGAGACTCAATGTTAGATTCCTATTAGCCATGTGGTCAGTTGCGCTAAAATAAAAAAATGATGATGTAAAAGCTGTATGGATATATTATAGTTTGCTGTATCAGCTTTATAGAAGTACACTCTATTAAAAAAAGGGGCAGAATGGTAAATGTTACTGGAAAAAAATAAACAGCAACTATTAAGAATAATAGTACCCTTGCATGGATCACCACTTTAATGTGGTGGAGGGGTTTGAGGGTGCCGATGACCCCAGGAGCTATGTTATTTGGAGCAGCTTACAATCTTGTGAAAAAATTAGAACACCCTGTATAAGCCTGTGTGTGTTTTTAACATATTTGGACATCCATCCATCCATCCATCCATCCATCCGTCTTCTTCCACTTAATCCTTTTCGGGTTGCGGGGGGGCTGGAGCCTATCCCAGCATCTTTGGGCGAGAGGCAGGGTACACCCTGCCCTGGACAGATCGCCAGTCCATCGCAGGGCCAACACAGAGAGACAGACAACCATTCACTCTCACATCCATATCTAAGGGTACCGGAGTGGTGGCTCAGTTGGTAGAGCATCCGCCCCACACCCGGGAGGCAGGGGTTCAAATCCCGGCCGGGTCATGCCGAAGACCATATAAAAGTGGAACTTCCTGCCGTCCAGCTTGGTGCTCAGCAAAAATGGAATGGAGGAGGGAAATTTGTGGCGGCGCCTTGCATGGCAGCGGCCCTCTGATACTACACTTGGGGTGTGTGTGATTAACACAGTAGATAGGTAAAGCACAATCTTGTTCTACTGTACATGATTGGTTGTACAGTTGAATGACAATAAAGGGTGATTTGATTTGATTTGATAAGGGCAATTTAGATGGATATTTAATACCAATGTTAGAAATACTGGGAGATTCATGTAATACAACTCATCATCATCATCATGTAATACAACTAAACAATTAAAAATGAATTAAAGACCTTTTCCAAATTTTCTGTAAAATTTAATTCTAAAAAAATGGTGAGGAATAAATCAGGACACCCCCCCCCCCCCATCTTTTTTAGGACACCGCCACATTCATTCCCACTTACAATGGCTAAAATAAATGTTTAAAAAAATGCAAATAAAAACAAAAACAAGGTTAGACATTGATGCGTGAACACTTCTTAATAAAGAACTGAATGGGGTGTCCTAATTTTTTCACATGACTGTCGGTGTCCCAAGACACATTGGTCCTGGGTGAAAAACCCAGACCAAGAGCGGTTCAGTGGAACTTCATGAAAAAAGTTACAAGAAGAACCCAGTGTACCCAAAGGAAATACAGGGGTCCATCCTCCAGTAGGCTCACTACCTGCAGAAGGTGTCATAGGGATCATGGTGCCGAACCAGGCTGAATCTGGGCTAGTATGCCTAGACTGCTGCCCCCACAACCCACACCCCCAGATAAATGGTGGAAGATGGATGGGTGGAAAGAATAACAGAACTGTTAGCTTTATGGTTGTTTACCATATTGAAGTGATTGTGAAATCATTACATGGAAACACATTCATTTTTTTAGGTAAAAACCCAGCAGGTCAATTAGGGCTGGGAGATATACTGAATATATTAGTTGTATTGGTGCTGCATCTGCAAGACAAGTTTGTCTGCAGCTTGGCTGCTGAAGTCTGAAAGTGGAAGCTCTCTAGCTCAGTGCGGCTGCCCCACCCCCTGTATGCTCACAGACAAATATAAACTGCAGCGAGCAGAGATGAAAAAGACGTTAATTGAATAAACGTGGACTCACCTTAAGCACAGAAAATGGGGAGAACCAGGAGAAAATAAACATTTTGAGTCTGAACTCTGCACGTTCGTTCGCTAAGTGAATAAACTTTCAAAATAAGAGTTCATATCCGGTCTTGCAACCCTTCAAAAGAAGAGTGAGTGGCTCGCCAAATAAACAACTGATGTAGACACATTAAAAAAAGTGATAAATTATACTTCTGTCACTTACTAGACCATGAAGAATTAACTATGTGTGGTAAACTGAAACATTTCTGCCTATGTGGATAAACTTGATCACTTGATAATGTGAGTTCTGGTAAGCAAAGGAAAAAAGACACTTTGCTTAGTTACATATTGTTGAGGAGAATTTTCTCTGACATAAGTTTTTATTTTATTTTATTATTCAGCTTTTTATTTACAGGGGGTGGCTGTGGTGCAGGTGTAGTGAGGCCGACTACTGATCGGAGGGTCAGGGGTTCGATTCCTGCTCTGTCTGCAGTCTGCATGTCAAAGTGTCCTTGAGAAAGACACTGAACCCCCAAATGCTCCTGGTGGGTCAGGCCATCGCCTGTGTATGGCAGCTCTGCTGCCATCAGTGTGTGAGTGGGTGGATAGCAGGATCTGTAAAGCGCTTTGGTCATCCAGAGGTGAGAAAAAGCACTATTTAAGTGAATATATATATATATATATAGGTTCCTAATAAAAATGTGAGTAAAACAAAATTTTAAATTACATTCAGTACACAAAATACATATCGCGATATGTATTGTGTATTGCAATATAGCGAAAAAAATGTATCGAGATACATTTTTTTATGTATATCGCCCAGCCCTGAGGTCAATTAGTGTTCTACCCTTAAATACATTTTTAAAGATAAAAAAGAGCTGTTGTCCACAATTTTTTGGAAGTATTTAGCTTAGCCCTGTATTTTGTGAGGAGTGGTGGTTCTCTGAAGGTGGACCTGAAAAACCTAACCTCATATATGTATTATCAAGTGTCAGGTTTTTTTTCCTCCATGGCTATAATTTACAAACAACTTTACATGTTCAGAAAATAAACTAAAAGTTAAAATTACAGTTTTGGCTTACATTAACTTAGGGTAATTCATAGTTAAAGAAACAATATTTTGTCTTTTCACAGTCTACAGTTTTTGACTGTTATATTAGAGTTTTTACAAGCAAAATCTAAAGCTCTTTACAGAATAGAATGGACAAACAAATGGCCAAAACACCTTTTTTTAATAAATGTTGACTCATTTAATGCTCTGTAATTCCCAGAGAGGAGATAGAAAGCAATTCAAAGTTTTTCTTGGGTACTTAAATGTGTACTAGATAGTGCTTTCATGAAAACAAATATTTAAAAAAATGCATCAATAAAGTGTTTAGAAAAGTGCAGACTTAAAGCCTATATACTGTATTCTCCAAAAACAAAATAGATTGATAAAAAAATACTGTTTTTTATGAGTCCAAAACAATTATAATATTTATGTCTGAGCAGTTGGATGACAAGACTATGGTGGCCGATAAGGATGTCACAGCCGGTCACAGCCTAGCCTAGCATAACAAGGTTCATCTCATGTTCTGTCACCTCATACATATTAAGTTCATAGCACAAAAGAGTCCTTGTTTGACGTTCTACATCTGGCTCATAATCACTGAGATTGTAGAATACTCTGCATGTCAATGTTTGTCCCTACCAACCAGTTGGGGCAAGAGTAAGTGCAAATCCTGTGCAAACGGCGGTGTTGACCTAGAGTTAGAGCATCTGCCCCTCAGCTGGGAGGCTGGGGTTCAAGTCCCAGCTTGGCCATTCTTATGGGCAACTTGGTGGTGCAGTGGTTAGCACAGTTGAAGCACAGTAAGAATATCATGGAATTGATTCCACCCCTGACCATCAGTGACCCTTCTGTGTGGAGTTTGCATGTTCTCTGTGTGGGTTTACCCTGGGTACTCTAGTTTTCTCCCACAGGCCAAAAACATGCAGGTTAGGTTAATTGGAGACTCTAAAGTGGCCCTAGGTGTGAATGTGCGTGTGAATGGTGAAGGGATTCACACTGTACCGTGGCTGCTTCATCCATCCAGGTGGATGCCATGAATTTCCCTCTGGGGATCAACAAAACACACAAAATTGAAAAAAAAAAAAAAAAATCAGACTGACCAGGAGGTCAGAATGCTGTCTCAATCACATGTAAAGTCATGCATAAATACCAGAAACACCATCTCCAGTTATCTAAATGCCCAGAGCCAGAAAATGGAAGTCAAAAATGAAAAATGTATGACTAAGTGAAACTGTGACAACCTCTAAATGGGAGCATTTTTGGGATGACAGTATTAAGCTATATCTACACCAGCTATGGCCATCTTATTTTTCCAGTCTGTAGCCACATGCTGCTCTATCACTCTACCACAGAACCATAACTTTCATGTTTTCAAGTGTGACTCAGTGGCTCTGCATGGGAAGTCTGAGTGCGCAGCCAAAACCCTCACGGGGGAAAACAACATCAACCAAATGACTGAATAATTGAATGACCAAATGAAACAGCTTGCACTGCCGAGCAGATCAATAGACTCCACCACTCTCCATTAGGTATTCACTGCTTCCCCTTTCTCCTTCTCCCATCTTACAATTCCCTCAGCCTCTTTTGTTTCCCCTTGCTCTTTTTTTTCATTCTCACTTCCATTGTTTTTATGGCATTCAGTTTGACATTTTGACTGGCTGTCTCCATCTTTACCATTTTTAACAATTATTTTTGCTGCATTCTTTTCAATTTAGTCTTGTTCCAAACTTTTAAATTTGTCTATGTACCTCTGCCCAACTTTGTGCAGCCTCTCCTTCCTTTTCAGTGTCTTTTCTTCTCACATATAGCAAGCATGAGAAGGCAATTTTCTATTGTTTCCAATATTTGTTTTGCTTCCATTGGGTGCAACAAACCAAAATATCAAAACAATATAAGACTTTTATTAAAAACTGACTTTTCCCAGTCAGTATTGTCAACATTGTGATGAACATGATGTGGGCTGACTGATGGTTTTGTATTTTGAAGACAGATAATGCTCATTGAATGTAAATATCTGATTATAAGGAAGATTGTTAGAAAGTGGCATTGGGCAAAACTGAGGAAACTGCACAACATGCTCTGTGCAGAGAGGACTGAAGTCATATGAGTCATCTTAAGTTTATATGTCAGCAAATCTGAGGACTTGCTTGACCAATAGTAAGACTCAACTTGTAACTTGGTATTCAGGACTCCAATCTTGACCAGTAGTTCAGATGGCTTAAAATGCTTTTAAGATTTGTTCATGTCAACTGCTATAAATATTTATGCAATGTTGGTAACCTAGTAATCTACCAACAAATAGTTATTAACATACACATACTCATCAAAAAAGCTGAGCTAAAAAGACCAAAAGAGAGAGAGAGACTTGATTTTTAAAATCTCATTTATTGGTCAAGGTATAAAATATTAACAATTATAAATAGCAGCAATTTCAGCATACAAGACAATCCGTCATTGCAATTCAATTCAATTCAACTTTATTTATATAGCGCCATTTCACAACAACTGTCATCTCATAGCACTTTCAACTGTAGGGGAAACCCCCACAATTGCAGAAAGACCCCAGCAATCAGGCGATCCCCTGTGAGCAAGCGCTTGGTGACGGTGGAGAGGAAAAACTCCCTTTTAACAGGAAGAAACCTCCAGCAGATATAGCGCGTTCGTGTTTTCTGCACAACAGATTTCTGCAGCCATGGCCGATTCTACGTTGCCGCGAGCAGAGATGCCAGATCAAGCAGTCTTTGTATTGTTGCTCAAGATGAAAAAACTAAGCAAAAGCATTTTCTCCGGGTGCTCAAGTTTCTCAGTTTCTATGGGCATGCAGAGGCCTTTTTGCTCAGATCTATTTTCATGATCCTGCCCATGAACCGGAATTATGACACACCTATACAGTGTTGTATTTTTGGATGTTTTGGATGTTTACCTTTTTACAATACATTAATAATCACCCAAAATATAATAAAAATAATCATCTTTAACCAAAATGAAAGAAATTTCTTAAGTGTACAGCATAAAACGCACTCATTCTAATTGGGGTCATTTTTGACCCCACTCATGGAAGAGTGTAGGAATTGGTTGGTCATGCATCTAAGGGTTAATTGAGCTTATGTAATATTTTAACTTTTTGAGAAATTTAATTGTACACTATTAACCCCTTACCATGCCAGCCAATCTCCTCAAAAACGCCTAAAAATAACATACCCAAAGTAAATCAAAAGCTGTTCTTCAACCTTTTGCAGTATCTTCATGGGGTTGGTCTCATTCAAAACACTAAATTTTTTGGCAAAACAGTCAGAATCCCTTTAAGTGCTTCAGTGACTAACAGTGCTCTAAACATACAAAATTTGAAGAAAATAAATTTTGGCTGTTTTGTTTTTTTTTTTTTAATACAAATGCCTGCAAATAACATAAAGCTGTTAGATACTGTCTGGAAAACACAATACCAATGTAGAACTAAGTATTATGAAGTTTGGGTCAAACTTTTGTAACACTACCACAAAAAATGAATATATTACACACTTTTTTTCTCAGGTTGTAACCAGGCATTTTTGAACTGTGCCAAACACGTGCAAAATAGAATCATGGTCGGCAAACGTGCTGTCCACTGCCGATTCTTCAGCTGACGACTTGTCACTCGACCGGGTAAAGTAATTAATAATTTCATTGATGTCCGTGTTAATTTTAGCCATTTTTAAAAAAGTGAGTGACATTGCAACTCTTCTGCTTTACATACAAATTTGGTAGAGGTGACTGTTTTATGTACAGGCTTTATAGGGGACGTGCGTGATGGACCTAGCCTATTAGGTATCGCTAAGTTCAGAAATTAATTGGCTACACAACACATCCATAATCAGCATACTCAGCTGCACCTGGCTCACTGTGTTTGCATTAGCTGTGGGGCTGGTCCTTCAAGCTAGGTAGGCACTTATTGAGTATTGAAGGCTGTAAAAACACAAAGGGAAAGCCTATTGGGTCGAATGAGGTATCAATCAAATCTAGATAGTCAAGCCTTTTGGGCTTCAGTTTATGGCACTATATCTATGGGAAATGTAGGGTTTTTTTAGTACGTAAACAAAAAAAAGCAGAACGTTAGCTGGCCGAGTTTCAAACAATATGATTTTTATGGGCAGTTTCCCCAGTGATCATCTAGATCAGGGGTCACCAACGCGGTGCCCGCGGGCACCATGTCGCCCGCGGGGACCACATGAGTCGCCCGCAGGCCTGTTCTAAAAATAGCACAACTCGCAAGTGAGCTGCGTCTAAGATGTAATTTTTTCTGCCGCTATTTTTGATTTTATATTTTTTATATTTTTTAAAATCACACTTGCATTTATATAGATTTTAAAATGACAATGTCTTAAAAATAAAAAAAATGAAAATATGTTTATTATACGTAAAGTTAAGGTGAACTCTGACCTAGTTCAAAGGTCACTATTGTGCGCATGACAAAACCTTCGTGCTTGTGGAGCGTAAGCTTAGCTAGCGGGCAGTTAAGATGGTGAGCGGAGTGTAGTTTCCAAGGCCAAAAACATGGCAAAAAAAAAAAGACAGAAAATTTACCATTTTCAAAGTGAGCGGGAGGAAGAGTTCTTTTTTACTACTGTGAAAGGAAGCTGCGTGTGTTTCATTTGCGGGGCGACGGCGAAGCGCCACTATGTGGAGTGACACTTCGCTACCCACTCTTTTTTTTTTGGACTTATCTTGTACCCGTAGGTAGATTTGTTCTGCAGTCCGGTGACAAGCCACCAGCCGCTGCGTGCGCAAGCGCCCCTTAATTCCCTAACCTGCATGTTTTTGCATGAAAAACGAGAACATGCACACTCCACACAGATCACTGTTGGCCCGGGGCAGGGATCGAACCCACGATCCCCGCGATCCCCCGGCCGAGGGTAAACTGCTGCCGTGGTGCTAACCACTGCTCCACTGTGCATATAAGCACTCTCAGTGCTGTTTAGCTTCTTCTCATGAAAGGACAGCGCTGGTTAGTACTCCAGCATGATTCTTGGCAAGAACTGTATGGATATAATTCCAGTGAAGAAGAACACACAAAAGTGTGTTTATTAAATGTAACAGATTTTGAGCAGAATTGCAGCAGATTTGTTCAGTTAAAAATGTGATAAGATTTATTTAATATGAAAGTTGATTTTTTCTTAAATGTTGCATAACTTTTTCAAACATGGTTCAACATAGTTCATGAATTAAAAGGGTTTAGTTTTTTATGGTTAAAAGGGACTGGTGAAAACTGGACATTTTTTTTATGAAATGTAGAAGTGATCATCTGAACAATTGCTGAGATTAATAAAAATAAAGTGTTGAATATTGATCTTGTCTGTTACTCACTGTAAGTTATTGATAATTATTTATTTATTTATATATATATATATACACAATTTGCTGCAGGGTGCACAATTTGCTGCACGGTGGCGCAGTGATTTAGCACTGTAGCAGCACAGTTTTACCCTCGGCCGGGGGATCGCGGGGATCATGAGATCGTGGGTTCGATCCCAGCCCCCGACCAACAGTGAGCTGTGTGGAGTTTGCATGTTCTCCCCGTGTTGCGCGGGTTTACTCCGGGATTTCTCCGGTTTCCTCCCGCACACCCAAAACATGTAGGTTTAGGGCGCTCGCGCATGCAGCGACCAGCAGCCGGTGGCTTGTCACCAGACTGCAAACCAAGTCTACCTACGGGTACAAATAAGTAACAAAAAAAAAAAAAAAAAAAAAAAAAAAATGTTATTTTAGAGGAGTGTGTCAAGCTGGTGCCCTTCACATGACTCGATACCCATGAAGTAGCTCTTGGTTTCAAAAAGGTTGGTGACCCCTGATCTAGATGGACAATACATCTTACTCGAATGGATCTATTGGACCTTTAGCAATACCAATGGACCATATTTGTTGGATTATCATTAATTCAAGGACAACAAGGAAGCTTCTTTGGTGAGTAAATGCTATATTGCTATGTTGCACTAGCTCGTTTGATGCCCTATTTAAATCCAGTGTTACGATTTTGTCTGAAATCTATTTTAATAACCAGAGAAAATCCTAAGCTTTTAAATGATGTAAGGCATGACTACCCACTCTAAACATGTCTACCACACTTCACTGTGTGGCAGAAGAAACATTAAAGCGTCCCGTCCACGGGACATAAAACAGTTAAAAACAACACAGCTGTGCGTAACACATAATGTGTAATGTTAACACATGAATGTGCAAAAAACAGTTTAACACAGCAAATGTTTGAAATATATTAACATACAGTTGTCTAGACACAAGAGTTGTGTTGTTTTTAACACATCTGTATTAAGAGTGCACATTTTCATTAGCTGTAAGCCATACTCATCAAAATTAAAAGACAAACTACTGAAATATGTCACTGTGTGTAATGAATCTATACAATATGAGTTACATTTTTTTAAACTGAATTAGTGAAATAAATGAACTTTTCAATGATATTCTAATTTATTGAGTAGCACCTGTATATTTTAACACTAGATCTGCCAAGATAGGCCGTGAGCATCTCCCTCAAAATGTGGCTAGAAAATGATTTTCGTGGCACCCAACTGGGAACTACGGGATCTTTGATGATTTCTATGTAAAAAAAACCTGGCCTAACATTTCAACCAGTCTACCTAGAAACACGTTTGAGGCCTCTTTTTCGGATAATGTTGAGCCAAGGAATCGATTTCTGAGGTTGACTGTGTGATTGAGGGTCAAAGAACCACGCTAATTTGCATAAATCCAAGATGGCTGCCATGGATGGACTAACTTTTTAGCCATTCTACCTAGAATCACATTGGAGACGTCCTTTTTGGCTAATGTTAACCCGAGGAATCGATTTCCGAGGTCATTAGTGTGTCTGAGGGTCAAAGAACCCCGCTAATTTGCATAAATCCAAGACGGCCACCATGGGTGTGGATGGACTATATTTTGAACCACTCTACCTATAATCACGTTTGAGACGTCTTTTTCGGATAATGTTGACCCGAGGAATCAATTTCTGAGGTCAGATATGTGATTGAGGGCTCCACTAATTTTTATAAATCCAAGATGGCTGCCATGAATGGCCTAACTTTTTTATCAGTACAACTAGAATCACGTTTGAGACATCATTTTCCGATAATGTTATGCCCAGGAATCGATTTCTGAGGTCACTTGTGTGATTGAGGCTCAAAGAACTCCACTCATTTGCATAAATCCAAGATGGCCACCACAGGCATGGATAGTCCAACTTCTTAACCATTCTACCTAGAATCACGTTTGAGACGTCTTTTCTGCATAATGTTGACCCGAGGAATCGATTTCTGAGGTCAAATATGTGATTGAAGGTCAAAGAACTCCGCTTATTTGCATAAATCAAAAATGGCTTGACGTTTCTGTGTCTGTTGTTGACATTGACAGTTGTTCAGCAACATCACCAGTGGCAATATTCTCAACAAATACTATCTCACTTGCTGATTTCTTTGACGGTGAATGGAATTTCTGTTGAGGGAATCTTTGCTTAAGCCGCTCCTTTAATCTGCTGGACCTGTGGAACAAAAAAAAAAATTAGCTTTAACAGAGAAATCTTGGCTTCCATTTCATGTAGACACCGCCAATATGCAAAGTTCTTCAGGTAATTTTGATTTGTCACTAAATATATGATTATTGCCAGTTTTTGTCATTTCAATCTTCTTTATTGGTAAGAATCTCAAGATTTTTTTAAACATCTTTGGTTGAAATTGTATATATGTAAGCCATGGAAATCTGTCCCGTACCTGTAGCTTGATGCATCAAGTCTTTCATGTTTTTTGGCCATTGACACAAAAATGTCCAACAGCCTGTTCAGTCTTAGGATTTCTTGGTTTTGGATGATGCGCTGCTTAACCACCTCCTCACAAAATAGGTCAAAGGTTTTCTGGAAACCAAGTTTCTCACTGCTCGATGATCTGGAAATAAAATAAAAAATAATGCTATCTGGAGTAAAACTACACAATATTATATAAAAATATAAAACTAGTGTTTCAGTGAGTTTGATTTAGCAGAGACCTATGACATTTTCTCTTTTGACATTTTGACAACCATGACTTTACTCATTTGTAAGAATTTGTATAACCCCAAAGGATCTCTGAATTCATGTATTTGAAAATAAAAAGGAATAAATTACCACCTGGAGGATTCAGACTGACTCCGTAGAAATCTTGTATACTGACGATAGCAGCTGCCATGGTATTTGACCTCAATGGCAGCACAATCACGGTCTCTTATGTGTCTGAGAATGGTTTCATCTGCTTTCTCAGTAGCTGCTTGTCTTAAAAGACCTGTGTGCAAATAAATCAAAAGACATTAAATTAATAGTAAAACTCAGTCAACCTCCCTGTTCTATTCCATCACTAATGGCTCACAAGTATTTCAGTATCAAAAATATGAGAAATAACATACCAGTAATATAATATGTGTTAAGATTACATAGACATTATTTTTCTTTAAACTTTCACCACTCCAAATTGTAAGATCTACCAATTTTCTTACCAGCATCACATGTCTCAGCTTGCATCAGTTTTACAGTGACACGATTTGTCCGTGGCCCTTCTCTGAGCGTTTCCTTCTTGCAAATGATGCAGATGTTTGGCAACACATTGCTTGACCTTGCAGATGCTTGGCTGATGGTTGCTGCAGCATGGTGAGATCGCAGTCGCTTTTTAGGAGATGGTGTTGGGGGACTAAGTTCTGGTCCGCTTTGCTCCTGAGGCTCAGGAATGTGGGCTTTGACCAGTCGTTTTTTACGAGCTTCAGCACGTTCCACTCTTGTTTTGTCCGTAAAACGGCTATAGCACACACGATGGTAGCCAAATGTTGGATCAAGGTTGTTTAGATCTGAAAACATATCATATGGACCATAGGGTATTATAACATTAGGCCTACCTTGTACCCATATAGATATAAAACATATATAGATTGCAGATAATTTTCACATTAACAGTGAGCTTATAATAGAGACCTTGTGCAACCTAGTCACTGCTCAATGTAAACTTGGAAAATGGCAAGCACAGACCATGTGCCCATATTTATTGAGAGCATAAAGTATACAGGCGACTGCTGCTGCCATGAGTTTAACCTTTCTTGGGTGACACATCACAAACATATGGGCTTTCCTTAACAGGCCATTTTCCATCCGCCTAAGGCTTGATAGTATGGGTGTGACTATGTACAAACTATATAAATGTATGCCCAAACTTGTTCCTCCCTCACCTACTAGTACACTGTACCCCTTGGGCTTGGGCTGAGAAGTACATCTAACCCTCAGACTCAGAGTTAAGCTCATTGGGATTGCTACCCTTTTCCCATTTGAGCTACTTTGTGGTAGTGGTATATTTTGACTATAATTCAGGCCCAGGGTGGGTTCTGGGGTTAGATGCATCATCAGAGAGAGTCGATCTGCATCATCTAGATCTATACTAGGACTATGTTACCTGGCACCCAGAGTCCCTTGGTTATTAGCCGCCACACCCCCAGATCGGCCTACTTGGAGTCTTAGACCAGGACTAGGTCACCCTGTGAGTGGTTGACAAAGGTTTTAGACATCTAGGGTTCCATTTCAGTTCATATTTAGAGTTACAAATGATTGGAGCCAAACGACTCCAGGGCTCACGCAGTACAACCATAAACAGTGGCTGCCACTCACCTTTCTCGAACAAGTCGCGACGTTGTTCTGCTACTTTCTGTTGGGGTCCGTCAAGTACAAGCCATTTTTGGGCACACTCACGTACTTTTGCCCACGATGCTTCAGTAAAACTAGTGATACTGCCCGAAAACTTATCGGAAATGTGAATAACACAGGAGAGGCTTTCAGCGCACGCTACCCTGTGGGAGCTGCCATTTTGTTGTCACATGACCAAAGGGACGACGCTGATTGGTTAAAACGTCCCGGACTGGGCCATGTTTAAGGTAGCCAGACAATTATTACCGACTGACTTCAATCGCATTTTTCATACAGCTATCCACACCTTTAGAAGTGGGAACATCGATATTTTGTCTTACAATAATGTAATCTTAATTTAGAAACACTAAAATTTTAGTTCTCCGTTAGGTGCCACGAAACTGAACGAAAAGTGGCAGCTGCTCACGGCCTAAGAAGATCTGACAGAATGTTTGGGGTTTTATAACGTGAATAATTTTGAACAAAATCTACAGGTCTCCCACTCTCTGACTTTTCTTAAATATGTGTATTTTATGTTTTCAAAAGATTTAGAAGTATTAAAATAAAATGCACATGATTTTTGAGAACTTATTTCTTGGACCGCTACGCCACTGTCATTTTAGACCACAGCTGGTCACAGCTCTAGCCTTATAAGGAATTATGGCTATATAAAGACTTACTACAATGTTTCAGTTTGGTGCACTCTTAAAACAGATGTGTTAAAAATGACAGCTAAAACAAAACAACTGTCTGTCTAGATAAAGACAACACAAAAATGTGTCATTTTGGACAGTTCTTGTATTAATATATTTGATGCTTGTTGTGTTAGATTTTATTATTTTACACATTTGTATTAAAAGTACACATTGTGTGTTACATTAGTACACAATGTCTGTGTGCCGATCTTCAACTCAAAGTTCCCTTTGCATCTCTATAAAGTTTTCTAATGAGCCAAACCAGGTGTCTTGGGACCCCAAACTTCAAGGGTGTTTCCCATAAGTCTTTATGCTGGACAGTATCAAAAACCTTGGCATAGTCGATAAGCATAAGCTGTGGTTCCCCTTCTTGGTTAACAACATTCTTTTCTATCAGGTTTCTGATTACTAGCATGGCATCGGTTGTCCCTTTCCACAGATGAAGCCGAACTGTTCTTCTGTGATTTCTCTGTTTATATGGGGTGAGATTCTTTGTTGGATGATAGGAGCACTTTGGATGCATGGCTTATGAGGAGTGAACCAAATACCTGTTGACAGGTGCAGAAGTCTCACTGAGAGTGATAGAAATCGCTTGATTGCAGTGATTGCATCAAAAGGTTGTGCAACAAAATAATGAGCGAAGGGTATCACCATTTTTGTCCAGGCCAGTCTCAGTTTGTTTTTAAAGATCCATCCATCCATCCATCCATCTTCTACCGCTTTTCCGGAGGTCCGGGTCGCGGAGGCTGCAGTTCAAGCAGAGAAGCCCAGACTTCCCTCTCCCCAGCCACCTGCTCCAGCTCTTCAGAGGGGATACCAAGGCGTTCCCAGACTAGCTGGGAGACATAGTCTCTCCACCGAGTCCTGGGTCTGCCCCGGGGTCTCCTCCCAGTGGGACGTGCCTGAAACACCTCAAGTGGGAGGCGTCCAGGAGGCATCCTAATCAGATGCCCATACCACCTCAACTGACTCCTTTCAATGTGGAGGAGCAGCGGTTCTACTCTGAGCCTCTCCCGGATGACTGAGCTCCTCACCCTATCTCTGAGGGTGAGTCCAGCAATCCTACGGAGAAAGCTCATTTCAGCCGCTTGTATCCGCGATCTCGTTCTTTCGGTCATTACCCAAAGCTCGTGACCATAGGTGAGAGTAGGAACGTAGATTGACTGGTAAATCGACAGCTTTGCCTTAGAACTAAGCTCCCTCTTCACCACAACAGACCGGTACAACGTCCGCATCACTGCAGATGCTGCTCCAATCCGTCTGTCGATCTCTCGCTCCATTTTCCCCTCACTCGTGAACAAGACCCCAAGATACTTAAACTCCTCCACTTGGGGCAGGAGCCTGTCCCCAACCCGGAGAGGACAATCCACCTTTTTCCGGCTGAGGACCATGGACTCGGACTTGGAGGTGCTGATTCTCATCCCAGCCGCTTCACACTCAGCGGCAAACCGTCCCAGCAAGAGCTGTAGGTCATTGCTGGATGAAGCCAACAGGACAACATCATCTGCAAACAACAGAGATGAGATCCTGTGGTCACCAAGCATGACACCCTCCATTCCCTGGCTGCGCCTAGAAATCCTGTCCATAAAAATTATGAACAGGACCGGTGACAAAGGGCAGCCCTGGCGGAGTCCAACTCTCACTGGGAATGACTCCGACCGAGTGTTGGCAATGCGAACTAAACTCTCACAACGGTCGTACAGAGACCGAATAGCTCGTAACAACAAGCCCGATACCCCATACTCCCGAAGCACCCCCCACAAAAATCCACGAGGGACGCGGTCAAATGCCTTCTCCAAGTCCACAAAACACATGTAAACTGGTTGGGCAAACTCCCACGAACCCTCAAGAATTCTCGAGAGGGTAAAGAGCTGGTCCGATGTGCCACGGCCAGGACGAAAACCACATTGCTCCTCCTGAATCCGAGGTTCGACCAACGGCCGGACTCTCCTCTCCAGTTGTTTTTAAAGATGATGAACCAAAATTCAAAACCAATTTTCATTAGTAGAAATTTTGTTTATTATTTTTTTTTTCAGTTTCAAGTTATTTCACTGACCATTGTTGGATTTTCTTCTCTTTAATGGAAGGTTACCAACGCATGTGCCTATGTCTGTGTCTGTCATTAATTTAAACTAATGCATGCCAATAGAAAGCAAGAATTCTTGTCTGAAAACAGATACCCAATTAGGCTTTACAGGCCCATGTGTAGGCTGTGTTTGAAAGTGGAATACAAAGAGGGGCAGCCTATATGTAGACAATCACACATGTTAGACTTTTACGAATATAAAAAGGATTGAACGGCACTAAGATTTATTTGATTGTGTGAATATTAACTACAGAATCATTGAAAATGAATGGGACATCCAATATTAGCAACTGTTTAAGAACCCTTGTTTATTTGTTTGTCAGACTTAATTGTGTGATCTTTTTAAGAGTTTTAGTCATACGTGTTGTAGGTTGCACTTCGGGGGATGGGAATTGTTCAGTGATCATCATAATTGTTTTAATTTATATGTGTAGTTCATAGTCTATCGTCAATCAACTCATGCAGTACTATAACAGGAAACATTTACAAATATTTGAGACCTATCCCAGTGCATCTTTTTATATTTAAGGAATATTATAAGTACAAAACACCAAACATTATTATACACAACAGAATGACCTGTTTGGCTGCAACTGTTGCATCAGTGTTGCTCATTTGTCAGTAAATAAAAAATGATTTATTTATTTATTTGAATCCACTCTTTAAGTCAAGCTTTTATCTCATTGTTATAGAGAAACCTGTGCACTCATTTTGTGTTTCCTGCTCTTCAGGTTTCTGCCACCCGCAGGTGTGTCTCCGGAGCTGATCACACTCGCTTGACCAGGAAGGTCCACGACGTCCACCCAGGTCTCTGCCTTCCCCCTCTCCCCTGGTCCTTGCAGAAGTTCCCTGCTGGAACTTACTCTGAAAGGCTTAAAATAGCATGATATAGGCCCTTTAAAAACTCCCTGAGCACCGACATAATTCGTCAGTCGTTTGCCACTCTCGGCGCGGGGTTCATTTTTGTAGGAAAGAAGGACGGCCGTGTATTGATTACTGTGAGCTTAATGTGATCACCCGGAAGGACAAGTATCCGCTGCCCCTTATTAATTCAGCGTTTGAGTTACTTCAGCGGGCATGTTTTTTCATCAAAGTTGAAATCCGTAATGCATATCATTTAGTCCGCATTCGTGAGGGGGACAAGTGGAAGATGGCATTTAAAACGCCACTGGGCCATTTTGAATATTTGGTCATGCCATTTGGGCTGACCAACGCTCCTGCCGTCTACCAGCGGTTAATTAATGATGTCCTACGAGATATGGTGGACCAGTTTGTGTTTGTTTATTTGGACGACATTTTGATTTTTTCTCACACCCTGGAAGAGCACATAGTCCACGTTCGATCCATCCTGCAGCAGTTGCTGGAGAACCAGCTTTTTGTGACGGCTGAGAAGTGCGAATTTCCCATTCGCTCTACTTCATTTTTGAGGTTCATCATCACCAAGGGCACGGTAGAGGCCAGTCCGGCGAAAATCAAGGCGGTAGTAAACTGGCCTACCCCTCAGTCCAGGAATGACCTCCAACACTTCCTGGGCTTCACCAAATTCTACCACCGATTTATTCGAGACTACAGTAAGGTGGCGCACCCGCTTACGCAGTTGACGTTGACCAAAAGCCCGTTCAAGTGGTCCAAGGCCGCTGAACAGGCTTTTGTGACCCTGAAAGGCCTATTCACCAATGCGCGGGTCTTGGCGCAGGTGGATCCCGTGGCGCAGTTCGTGGTTGAGGTGTATGCTTCTGAGTTGGGGGTGGGTGCTGTCCTCTCCCAGCACTCCTCCTCCGATCAGAAGCTCCATCCATGCATGTATTTCTCCTGGCGGTTAATGCCAGTTGAGAGAAATTATGCTGTTGGGACTAAGAACTGTTGGCCATTAAGCTGGTGTTGGAGGAATGGAGACACTGGCTGGAGGGAGCTCGACATCTGGTCATTGTCTGGACCGACCATAAAAATTTAAAATACCTTTAGTCGGCCAGGCAGTTGAATTCTTGGCAGGCTCGGTGGGCCCTGTTCTTTAATAGGTTTAATTTATCTATCTTGTACTGCCTAGGGTCCCACAACGCCAAGGCTGATGCTCTCTCATGCCAGTTTTCTCCCAACTCCTCCTCCTCCACCTCCTCCTTCCACAGCTGCTGTGTCTCCCCCAGAGACTATTCTCCCCCCGTCCTGCTTTCTCAGGACACTCCAGTGGAAGATTAAGCAGAGGGTCCGGCAGGCACAATTATCAGAATCCGTCCCGGAGGGAGACCCACTGGACCGGTTGTATATTCCCACGGCGCTACATGGACAGGTGATTCAGTGGGGGCATACCAGTTTTTTCGCCTGTCATCCCAGTATCTCCAGAACTACTGACTTGCTCCAAAGGGTGTTTTGGTGGCCTACACTCGGGAGGGATGTGTGGGAGTATGTCAAGGCCTGTCACACCTGCTCTGCTAACAAGACTGACTCCTCCCCTCCTGCAGGTCTCCTCCATCCCCTCCTGGTGCTGGGTCACCCATGGTCACACATTTCCCTGGACTTTGTCACAGGCCTCCTACATCACAGGGGAATACTGTTATTCTCACAATAGTCGACCGCTTCTTCAAGGCCAACCATCTTATCCCTCTCCACAAACTGCCATCTGCCACGGAAACAGCCGACCTGCTGACGCAGCACATCATCTGGCTGCACGGTATTCCCATTGACATCGCCTCAGACTGGGGGGCCCAATTCACATCCCAGGTGTGGAATGCATTCTGCCGCTTCTTGGGTGCGACCATCAGCTTGACTTCAGGATAAATCCCCAAAGCAATGGTCAGGCTGAGCTTGCTAATCAGTCCCTGGAAGCTACCTTAAGGTGCGTAGCATCCTCCAACCTGACCACCTGGAGCTCCCATTTGACCTGGGTGGAATATGCGCACAACTCGGCGATCTCCTCCTCCACTGGGCTCACGCCATTTGAAGCGTCTCTGGGTTATACTCCACCTTTGCTGCCCATAGCAGAGAGGGGCCTTGCCGTCCCATCCATGGAGGCCCATTTGCACCAGTGCCGCCATCTGTGGAGGGCCACAAGGGCTGCTCTCCTTTGCTCTGTGGAACGGAATAGACAGTACGCTAACCCCAAATGGGTGCCAGCACTGAAGCACATGGTGGAACAGAGGGTATGGCTGTCCTCCGACCAGATCCCACTGAAGACTGAGTCCCGGAAGCTCTCACCCCGCTATCTGGGCGCCTACACCATCAAGGTTTTTTTTTTTTTTTTTTTTTTTGTTACTTATTTGTACCCGTAGGTAGATTTGGTTTGCAGTCTGGTGACAAGCCACCGGCTGTCGGTCGCTGCGTGCGCGAGCGCCCTAAACCTACATATTTTTGGTATGCAGGAGGAAACCGGAGAAATCCCGGAGTAAACCCACGCAACACGGGGAGAACATGCAAACTCCACACAGCTCACTGTTGGTCGGGGGCTGGGATCGAACCCACGATCTCATGATTCCCGCGGTCCCCCGGCCGAGGGTAAACTGTGCTGCCACAGTGCTAAACCACTGCGCCACCGTGCAGGTTGATCAACAATGTCACCATTCGGTTGGACTATTTGCATCCATCCTACATTTCATGTCTCCAAGATTAAGCCCCTCTCCACCAGTCCCCTCTGTCCCCCTCCGGACCCCCGGATCATCGACGAACAGACCACATACATGGTGGAGAGGATCCTAGACGTGCATCGTCAAGGGCGAGGATGCCAGTACCTTGTTTACTGAAAAGGATACGATCCGGAGGAGAGGTCATGGCTCCTGGAGTTGTACATTTTGGACAAGCGTATGATTTGGGCATTCCATCAAACCCATCAATGCAAGCCCAGTGGGACGCCAGGAGGCATCCCTTGGGTGTGTGTGCGTGTGGGGGGGGGCACTGTGATGATCACACTCCGGAAGATTGGACGCACCTGCGTGATTACACACCTGCTGCATCTGATGAGCCAGAGTATTTAAGATCCAGCGTGTGAAGAGCTCATCGCTGGATCGTCTGGGTTTGAAGCCACACTTTAAGTCATTTTGTGTTTCTTGCTCTTCAGGTTGCTGTCACCCACAAGCGTGTGTCTGGAGCTGATCATGCTCACCTGACCAGCAAGATCCACAACGTCCACCCAGGTCTCTGCCTTCCTCTTGTCCCCTGGTCCTCACAGGAGTTCCCTGTTGGACTCCGCTGCTGGACTCCGCTGCTGGACTCCGCTGCTGGACTCCGCTGCTCTAATAGTAAGTGTGTGGAGAGCGTGAAATGAAGAGGCTGAATTTATTTCTTAATTCAAGTTTATTGACGATCTCACATCTCCAACCATCTCTCAAACAGAAAAAGAGAGCGAACTCTCCCAAACCCCCATTTTTATACCTGGAACATCAAAGAACAGAATCACCTTGTCATCAAACCCCCCATCGACAATAACTCTCCCCCAGGTCCCTTCTTCCTCCACCTGACCCCAGGAGGTCAGGAAGTCCTTTCAGAGTCCTCACCAAAGGCACCCCCACCTCCTACTGTTATCCCCAGGAGGTCCAGACATATTGTTCCTTCAAAGACGTGAGGTTACAAAATACATATGCAGTCTTAAGCATCTCAATCAATGTGCTATACATATTATCCAAAATATGTGTGCCACATAACCCCCCCCCCCAAATGTCGAAGAATGAAACAATACAACATAGTCCACACAACATGATAAAACCACAACATCAGTCCAAATGCCGTCTGGGCTTCAAACGCCTTCCAAACTTGCTGTAAGCGGGGTTCGCAGCTCCTGTGGCGCCATCCTGCAATGAATCTGCTAACTGAGGATGAGAACTGTTAGTTGATCCCTGCGGGGGCTCTGGGGCATGCTCCCTGGGGGGTCTGCCACGTCGAGGAGCCCTCGCCACTCGTACAGACTCGTCAGCCATCACAAAAGCAGGTTTTAGTCTGTCTATACTAATTGTTTCCCTCCTGTCCCCCAAATCTAGCACAAATTGCTTATCACCTGTTTCCAGCACCCTATATGGGCCATCGTAAGGTGGACGCAGAGCTGGGCGCTGGGCTTCGTGCCTGACAAAAACAAACTCGGCATTTTTTAAAGATTTGGGTACAAAAACACGCGGAAAAGTGTGATGAACGGGGCCCGGAAGCATGTCCGCACCCGTGCCGATCAGCGACCACTGAGCAGGGGGACACCCTGGCGCCGGATTATCTGGCAGAAACTCCCCTGGCAGCCGGAGAGGCTGCGCAAAAACCAACTCCGCTGGGGAGGCTTTTAAGTCCTCTTTCGGCGCAGAACGCAACCCCAATAAAACCCATGGTAGTCTGTTTACCCAATTTGCATCCGTAAGCGACGCTCTGAGGGCTGCCTTCAATGATCTATGAAAACGCTCGCATAAACCATTAGCCTGGGGGTGGTAAGCAGTAGTGCGGTGAATTGTCACACCTAGGCTGTGGGCCATCGCTGACCAAAGCTCAGACAAAATTGAGGTCCCCTGTCGGACGTAATATCCGCCGGAACCCCGAAACGCACAATCCAAGCCGTCAAAAATGCGTGGACCACCTCTGCAGCTGTGGTTGATGCCAGTGGGACCACTTCCGGCCAACGCGTGGTTCGGTCCACCATTGTTAGGAGATGTGTGAACCCCTGCGACGACGGTAGTGGGCCCACGAGGTCGACATGCACGTGATCAAACCTCTTGGCTGGGATGTGAAACGGCTCTAAGGGGGCTTTTGTGTGCTTGTGAATTTTGGCCCGCTGGCAAGCCATACAGACTCTTGCCCACTCTTTAACGTGCTTGCGCAGGCTCGGCCAAACAAACTTTTCCGCTACCATTTTCACAGACGCACGCACCCCTGGGTGCGCCAGGGAGTGAATCGAGTCAAAAACGCAGCGGCGCCAAGCGGCCGGCACTACCGGACGCGGTCGTCCGGTAGAGACATTACAGATTGGGGGGGGGGATACCATTTTGCAGGCTCCTGCTCTCCAGCCTTAACCCTGTTGGTCCAGACTGGAGCGCGCGCACGTCCACATCGCTACCCTGATCCGCTGCCATGGCTGCATAATCTATCCCCACATGAACTGGGGCCACGTGCGCTTCCGCGCTGCTATTTTGCTCTGCGGCTGCGGCAGTATAATCTACCTCTGCGTGGACTGGTGCTGTTACCGCATGAGAGAGGCAGTCTGCCACTACATTGAGTTTACCCGCTACGTGTTGAATATCAGTAGTAAATTCCGAAATTGCGGCCAGCTGCCTCTGCTGCCGGCCCGACCAAGGTTCTGAAATTTTGGCCATCGCAAAGGTCAGCGGTTTGTGGTCGACAAACGCGGTGAAACACCGACCCTCCAGCCAGAATTGGAAGTGGCGAATGGCTAAGTGGAGCGCTAACAGCTCCCTGTCAAACACGCTGTATTTTCGCTCGGCTTCGCGCAAGGATCTGCTGAAAAAGGCCAGGGGCTGCCAAACCCCGGCAACGTGCTGCTCCACAACCGCCCCTATGGCCAAATCTGACGCATCAGTAGTGAGCGCTATGCAGGCCGTTGGGTCTGGATGAGCTAACAACGCAGCGTCTGCAAGGGCTTTTTTTTACCTCCGCGAATGCGCGCTCCTGCTCCGGGGACCATTCGATTGCATTGGAGGGTTTTTGCTTTTTAAGCGCGGCATATAGTGGTTGCATGAGCTGCACTGCGTGGGGGAGGAAACGGTTATAAAAATTCACCATTCCTAAAAACTCCTGTATTGCTTTGACCGTTTGTGGCCGGGGAAAATCTGCCACTGTGCGCACCTTGTCCGGTAGCGGAACTGCCCCTTCTGGGGAGACGTGGTGCCCCAAAAAATCAATCTGCGCCACCCCGAACTGGCACTTAGCTGGATTGATTATTAACCCGTGCTCTCCCAACCTCCGAAAAACTGCTGTGAGGTGTTTTTCGTGTTCCTCTTCGGATGTGCTGGCTACCAAAATGTCGTCCAGGTAGATGAACACAAAAGGGAGATCGCGTAACACGGCATCCATCATGCGCTGGAAGGTTTGTGCAGCACCTTTAAGACCAAACGGCATGCGCAAAATCTCAAAAAGTCCAAACGGGGTTATCACTGCTGTTTTGGGAATGTCCTCAGCGCGCACTGGGACTTGATGATAGCCACGGACCAAGCCTATTTTAGAAAAAATGCGTGCTCCCGCCAGATGTACTGAAAAATCCTGAATATGTGGAATTGGGTAGCGGTCATGCGCTGTGGCGTTGTTTAACCTGCGGCAGTCACCGCAAGGTCTCCACGAGCCGTCAGCTTTAGGGGCCATGTGCAGTGGGGAAGCCCATGGGCTGTTTGAACGGAGGATGATGCCCAACCTTTCCAGGTTGGCGAACTCCTCGCGCGCTATGGACAGTTTAGCTGCATCCAAGCGCCGAGCTTTCGCAAAGACGGGGGGGCCAGTGGTAGTGATAAAGTGTTCCACCCTGTGTTTCGCAACTGTTGCCGAAAAGGTGGGAACTGTGAGTGCTGGAAACTGTGTGAGGAGTGCGTGAAACTTACCGCCTGCTGTGGCGACGTTGGTCTGTGCTGGTGGCGGGGACACTCGAGCTGCACAAGGAATGGAGTAAAAGGAGAGTGCATTAACCAGGCGTCTATTGGAAAGATCAACTAACAACCCATGTGAGCACAGAAAATCAGCACCTAACATGTTGAAACTCACCGCCGCTATAATAAAAGTCCATTCATAAGTGCGGCCGTGCAAGGACAGAAGCAGAGTCCTTTCACTGAAGGTCTTAATGCTCGAGCCGTTCACTGCTGTTGCCCCGTCACCACGGGGGCCTGCCAGCCGGTCAGCGTAGGTTGGGGTGATGAATCTCACTTGGGCGCCCGTGTCCACGAGGAAGTGCCGCCCAGAGCGCGCATCCGTCAGGTAGAGCAGCTTGTTCCGCCTGCCGAGGGCCGTTGCTGCTAACAACTCCCGGTCCTGGCGTTTCCCGAGCTCTTGAACTGGCACGGCGGTACACACTTGCGCGCCCTCTCTGCGAAGCAATGATGGTAAAAGCAGAAGTCGTCTCCTCCACTGTGTCGGGACTTCGCTGCCGCCATCCTTGGTGGGATCGCCTCCGTCGCCTCTGGCCCACCGCTGCTCCCGGTCGCCGCAACGAGATCTGCCGCTGCTGCGGTGGCCGCGTGCTCCTCGCTGGAGTCGAGGATCCGCTGCGCCTCCTGGGCCAGCGCGCGGAAGTCCCGCTGGGTCACGAAACGCGTGCCTGCCAGGGTCGCCCTCGTCTGCGATGGAAGGGTTCTCAGGAAGATATGAGTGAAGAGGAAATCATCGTTGTCTCTGCCTCTCAGCTGCAGCATGTCTTCCATCAGGTCGACCGGCCTGCGTCCTCCCAAGTCGTGCAGGGCTAAGAGCCTCCTAGCCCTCTCCTCGGCCGAGGGCGTGAAACGCTGGATGAGGGCAGCTTTCAACACGCTGTATTTGTCACCAGCGGGCGGTTGCTGCACCAGGCTCCGCACGTGCCGAGCTGTGCGGTTGTCGAGTTTGGCGATGACGTGGTAGAATTTCGTGTCATCTGCTGTTATTCCCCCGAGTGCGAACTGGGCTTCGGCCAGGAGGAACCACGAGTCCGGGTTGTCCTGCCAGAACTCTGGTAGCTTGACTGAGACCGCGCTTGCTCGAGTGGTCTCTGACGAGTCCAGCTCGGGAGAACTGTCTCTGCCCATTGTATGTTGTAAGGTCACCAATGTGGAGAGCGTGAAATGAAGAGGCTGAATTTATTTCTCAATTCAGGTTTATTGACAATCTCACATCTCCAACCATCTCTCAAACAGAAAAAGAGAGTGAACTCCCCCAAACCCCCACTTTTATACCTGGGACATCAAAGAACAGAATCACCTTGTCATCAAACCCCCCATCGACAATAACTCTCCCCCAGGTCCCTTCTTCCTCCACCTGACCCCAGGAGGTCAGGAAGTCCTTTCAGAGTCCTCACCAAAGGCACCTCCACCTCCTACTGTTATCCCCAGGAGGTCCAGACATATTGTTCCTTCAAAGACGTGAGGTTACAAAATACATATGCAGTCTTAAGCATCTCAATCAATGTGCTATACATATTATCCAAAATATGTGTGCCACAAGTGTGCTTTCCTACATTATTCTCCCTTTGGAGAATCTGTCCCTAAAAACTTCTGTCTGCTCTCTCCAATAGGCTACGTGCACTCCAGGGGAAACCTATCTTGTTGGAAATTTAAGTTGGCGTTTTTGTGTTTCATTTTCTGTAGTTTATGCACTTTTATTTTCTGTTGTGTTTTCAATAAACTTGTGAAACTTTTTGTCCGAGTCTGAGTGATTGTTCTGGCAGCTCTGCATTTGAGCCTAACTCTGTTCTGAATCATGACAAGGGGTGGCACATGGGTGAAGCAGCAGCTGAAACTCCCATTAACCGGGCAGGCTGGGCTTGGCTTCCTGCGAAGGACTGTGGTCCGGCTGCTGCCCACCCCCCCCGTGCACCTGCGCACCTCGTGTCCTCCACATATGCTGAATTATCCTTTACAGTTACGCAATCACAGCAACATTATAGTATAATTTTTCAAGCATTAAATCTTCAGTATTCTCTTTTTCTGGTCAAATTTGTCACTTTTCAGTTCCTTGTTTTGTTTACGGAGCGGCCTGGTCATGATGTTTCTGTCACAACTCTCCCCTGACACTCGTCTCCATCCACTCCACCCTGCTTGTACTCTCTTCCTTACCTCTCTTGTGCATTTTCCATTGCTTTGGATGGTTGATCCCAGGTATTTAAACTCACCTAGCAGGCACAAGAAGTTGAATCAACGTTGAAAGAACAGCTATTGCCAACACTGAAACTACGTTGAAAATGCATTGTATTCTAGTTTCAATGTTGTATTCTAGTTTCAACATTGTTCCAACATTGGAAAATGCAACGATATTTTAAAGTTGAACAGACTACATTGATACAATTTATGAATGCAATGTATTTTCAACGTAGTTTAAACGTTGGCAATAACTGTTCTTTCAATGTTGATTCAACGTCTTGTGCCTGCTGGGAACCTCTTAAATCTAGCAAATATGCTATAAATGATTTTTTTGTCTCCAACATTTCTTGAACAACATGCATACAGCTAGTTGTCCATGCACTACTGGTATTACTATACTTATTGCAGGATGTGGGATAAAAACTTGGATTAAAAAAAAAAAACAAAAAAACAATTTGCTTGTCCAGGTTGTATTAAACCGGCATCGCCAGCTTCGCCAGCCAGCAGGAGGGCGCCCCTTCTATGATCTAGCCATGCAGGTTGTAGCACTGTAGTGTTATTTAATTTATATTCAATTTATAATTATGATCAGGTATAAAGATTATTTATTTTGTATTGAAAGTGTATGTGTGTGTGGACAGATGTTTGGTCCGTCACCGCAAACACTCATACCTAGAGAGTAACGCACTTGTTTTGGGGACACCAGCTCAAGATTGTGAACAATTAATTATTAATTAAACTTTTTACCTGGTAAACAATAAATTAATGAATAAGTCTCAAAAACTGGTGAATTTGATACTGGGGCTTCAAAACCAGGCACAGAAATAGGAATAAATTACTCAACAACTTCTCTCATTTTACAGATTTATTTAAATGAAGCTTATTAAATGACATTGCATTCAAATGATTTGTAAGCAGTGAAATGATCAACATTAACCATTGCATTACTTGTAGCTGGGATAATGAATAACCAAATGTGAACACATCTGTAACCATGGAGCTTTAGCATGAATTTGGAAGAGTTGAAATGAAGAATTACGAATAATATTGGACACAAATTCATGAAGAAAATTATAACTAATTATAGAAAAAATTCTGAATTATTCCATGAAAGGAAAAACATAATTTTAATGAAAAGAGAATATTAATCCTTTTTACTTCTGCATCGGGTCAGATTTTTGAATTATTTCCAAATTTTGGACATGTCATTCAACAGATGAAACAAAGAATATGGCTCACATGAATCTGGGTTGAAGTTCTGTTGTTGAGGCTCCTCCTGAAGCTTTATTTGCAGATGGTACAAGAACCAGAATATCTTGCCAGCAGATATTCAGACAAAGTTCCGTCACAGGCTGATATTTGACGACGATGATAAGGCTCCTTCATCTTCACTCCATTGGTGTCGGAGTTCCTTCTGAAGCTTTTACCAGCAGAGCTGCGTCGAGGGTTTTCGTTGTTCAGCAGCTTCATCCAGGGGAATTTGAGAATAATTCAAAATCTGATCCCAATGGCAAAACTAAAAGATATTCTTCTGACTTCGTGGAGTTGAAAACAGCTTCCAGTGTGGACATGAGCAATCGGTCAGTCTCTTGAAAAACACACAAACACACGGTGAGTTTAAAGAAAGTTTAACAGGATAAAAAGTTAGAAAAACAGGAATGCCTGTAAAGTATGAAGTTTGACTTCATTTAATGAATATTTTTGAGCTCATGAAAGAAAGAATTAATTCCCAGATGTTTAAAGAAAGACATTAAAATACACAGACGTTTACACAGCACAATGAAAAAACTGAACCGACAAAAACTCTCTGAAGGTGGGTGTCTCCCTGCTTGTAACTCAGACAACTTCCGCGCCAAAGCTCTGATTGATATAAGCCTAAACCAACAGTTTTCCTTCGTGGGTGGGTTTTATGAACTTTAGTCCAATGAGCAAGCAGTTCTTTGTCTGTAAAGAACCAATGGAATGAAAGAGCTGTTGCCCAGCATATGCTGGCTGATGATTGGCTGAGCGAGTCAGATGACTGGTATTCTCACAGGATGACACCAATTTTAATACTGACGATTCCTTAACATACTCATGTATAAAGTTTAAACTAAGTCAGGGATTCATGCACTTTTATACTGGTACTTAAACAATTAGCATGCAAGAATAAAATAAGATATATCAAAGCATTAAAACATTCATGCACACATTTAAAATCAAGGATTAATATAAATTCTTCAAACCCATATGACTGTCCAACAGAATGATATGTTGAGTTCCACTCACTTTTCCATAGTGTCCTGTAAAAGAGAATAATCCAAAAATTTAGGGTTTTGTAAAAAGCAATCATTGGGGAATAAAGTTCACTGGTTAAAGCCAACATGTCTGTGGGTTGCCAGTGGAGGGCAATGTTGAGCTGTGGATATGTTCTCGTGACCATATGATGCACTCAAAAATGTCTGTTCTTTGTCACGGGGGTTTATTAGATGTCAAACCGTGTTATTAGCCAATAAAACGGTCCTGAGAAAGGAAGCCCATTTATTCATGAGAAAAAACTAATCTGTTCCTTGCACGAGATGGAATCCTTATCTCTCATACCTCTTTACAAAGGAATGTGTTCTCCACAGTGGTCCTGAGATGAAAAAGCAATTCTTGACTAGCCTTTTCCTGGGTGAAACAATGTCTTTAAGATGCAAAGTCTATTTTATAGATGAGAGCCAAGTGAATGATGCTACAGCACTATGCTAAAAAAAAGGAGTACTGTACTTTTAATGTGAATTTTTCAAAACCAGAACAAAAAAGTGCATATTTATAACAATCTACAATCAATATGATGAATTGGTACATTCATTTTGAACAATACGAAATGAAAACACCAATCATCGTCAAAGATGGGCTGAGGCCTACAAGTTCAATCATTGGTATAATTTTGCCATGTGGCACGGGTATTGGGAATTTCTATTTATTTATGAAATTTTTAATAACAAAAACAAAAAAATCAATAATGTATGCTGTTTTGTCATTATAAATATAATATTTAAGTTAGTACATGCATTACAAATATAAAAAATAACATGCCCACACTGCTCATTTCACGTTTCAGTCGTTTGTGAGCACTGATAAACACAATACATTTAATAGATCGATTGCAAGAACAAAATATGGTCTTATCTGGGAATATTATATTCTCCTCGAAAGAAATAACACCCTGATGTTCAAGACCTGTAAGAGGATTAATCTGATTTAGACAAACAAGATACAGTATCTCACAAAAGTGAGTACACCCCTGACATTTTTGTAAATATTTTATTATATCTTTTCATGGGACAACACTTAAGATATTACACTTTGATATAATGTAAAGCAGTCAGTGTACAGCTTGTATAACAGTGTAAATTTGCTGTCCCCTAAAAATAACTCACACAGCCATTAATATCTAAACCGCTGGCAAAAAAAAGTGAGAACACCACTAAGTGGCAATGTCCAAATTGTGACCAAATTGTCAATATTTTGTGTGGCCACCATTATTTTCCAGCACTGCCTTAGCTCTCTTGGGCATGGAGTTCACCAGAGCTTCACAGGTTGCCACTGGAATCCGCTTCCACTCCCCCATGACAACATCACGGAGCTGGTGGATGTTAGAGACCTTGCGCTCCTCCACCATCCTTTTGAGGATGCCCCATAGATGCTCAGTAGGGATTAGGTCTGGAGACATGCTTGGCCAGTCCATCACATTTACCCTCAGTTTCTTTAGCAAGGCAGCGGTTGTCTTGGATGTGTGTTTGAGGTTGTTATCATGTTGGAATACTGCCCTGCGTCCCAGTTTCCAAAGAGAGGGGATCATGCTGTGCTTCAGTATGTCACAGTATATGTTGGCATTCATGGTTCTCCCAATGAACTGTAGTTCCCCAGTGCCAACAGCACTCATGCAGTCCCAAACCATGACACTCCCACCACCATGCTTGACTGTAGGCAAGACACACTTGTCTTTGTACTCCACACCTGGTTGCCGCCACACACGCTTGACACCATCTGAACCAAATAAGTTTATCTTGGTCTCATCAGACCACAGGACACAGTTCCAGTAATCTATGTCCTTGTTTGCTTGTCTTCAGCAAACTGTTTGGGGGCTTTCTTGTGCATCATCTTTAAAAAGGGCTTCCTTCTGGGACAACAGCCATGCAGACCAATTTGATGAAGTGTGCAGCGTATGGTCTCAGCACTGACAGGCTTACCCTCCACCCCTTCAACCTCTGCAGCAATGCTGGCATCAATCATGCATCTATCTTCAAAAGACAACCTATATCTAATCCACAGTGCTAACCAGCACGGTGGTGTAGTGGTTAGCACTGTTGCCTTACAGCTAGAAGGTTCCTGGTTCGAATCCCCAGGCTGGCAGGGGTTGGAACCTTTCTGTGTGGAGTTTGCATGTTCTCCCTGTGCTGCGTGGGTTTACTCCAGGGGCTCCGGTTTCCTCCCACAATCCAAAGACATGCATGTTAGGTTAATTGGCTGTTCTAAATTGTCCCTAGATATCTGTTTCCTACAGGCCCTTAGAATAGAGGGTTAGTACTAGTGAAAGCGCTCTGAGTGGTCTTTGTGACTAGAAAAGCACTATATAAGTGCAGGTTAGTTAGTTAGTATATGATGCTGAGCATATGCACTCAACTTCTTTGGGCAACCATGGCGAGGCCTGTTCTGAGCGGAACCTGTTCTGTTAAACCACTGTATGGTCTTGACCACCACGCTGCAGCTCAGTTTCAGGGTGTTGGCAATCTTCTTATAGTCTAGGCCATCTTTATGTAGAGCAACAATTCTTTTTTTTTTTTCAGATCCTCAGAGAGTTCTTTGCCATGAGGTGCTATGTTGAACTTCCAGTGACCAGTATGAGAGAGTGTGAGATCGATACCACCAAATTTAACACACCTGCTCCCCATTCACACCTGAGACCTTGTAACACTAATGAGTCACATGACACCAGTGAGGCAAAATGGCTAATTGGACACAATTTGGACATTTTCACTTAGGGGTGTACTCACTTTTGTTGCCAGCAGTTTAGACATTAATGGCTGTGTGTTGAGTTATTTTGACGGGACGGCAATTTTACACTGTTATACAACCTGTACACTGAATACTTTACATTGTATCAAAGTGTCGTATCTTCAATGTTGTCCCATGAAAAGTTATAATAAAATATTTACAAAAATGTGAGGTGTGTACTCACTTTTGTGAGATACTATACATATATGAACATACAAGTGCATAGACACACATACGAGGGGGGGCTGAAAAGTTCATAGTGGTCAAATTTGACCAAATGTGGTTTATTTTTCAACATAGTCTCCCCTTTGGTCCACACACTTCTTCCATCAGTGTTGCAGTGTTTGGATCCCTTCAGTTGAAAGATTTCTAGCTCAGGGGACACAGGTGCAGAAATTTCTGGCACAGGAGACACAAATGCAAAAACGTCTAGTTTAAGAGCCACAGATGCAGGAATCCTTGACTCAGGGGACACATAACACAGAATCTCTAAGCTCAGGGGATACAGATGGAAAAAAATCTCTTGTTAAGGAGACACTGATGCAAACACTTCTCATTCAGGAGATACAGATCCAGAAATTTCTGGATCAGGAGACACCAATGCAGAAATTTCTGGTGTAGGACACTCAACTGCAGAAATTTCTGGTTCAGGACACACTAAAGCAAAATTTTGTGGTTCGGGAGACATTAATGCAAAAATTTCTGGTGCAGGAGACACAAATGCAGAAATTTCTGAAGCAGGAGACACTAATGCAAAAATTTCTGGTGCAGGACACACAAGTGCAGAATTTTCTGGTGCAGGTGACACAAATGCAGAAATTTCTGATTCAGGACACACTAATGCAGGAATTTTTGGTTCAGGACACACTAATGCAGATATTTAAGAGGATATTGATACAGGAGTTTCAAGATCAAAAGATAGTTCCAGAGGGGCTTTCGGCGCCTGGGCTAACAGCAACCGACAAGCGATGACCTCCGGCGGCAAAGGTGAAACGGGCTGTTTGACCTCAGGGACGACGGATAGAGGACTCCTGACCTCTGAACGTCGGGTGGAGGTCTCCTGACCTCTTCGACATCAGGTGGCACACCAAACACAGGAGCAGGCGACGGGGGCACACCGACTTCAGGATCAGCTGATGAAGGCTCACCTGCCTTGGGAACAGATGATGACTCCTCCTCATCTGGTGTGAAGGAATTCTCATTGGACAGCAAGAACTCATTAAGGAATGCAGGAACTTCTTTTCTCAGATGGGGCTTTGCTGCAGCTATCCGATGAGCCCGTCTCCACGCTTCATTCCTCCATACAGCATTCTCCCATCCATCCATATGAGGGCAGAAGATGTAACATTCACCAATGTCCCGGATGTGGTCCTGCAGCTCCCTGCGGTGGGTCCATTCCTTCAATGAGAAGTTTGGGAGAGGGGAGAGAGGAAAAGTAGGTGAACATATGGGAGCAGCAGCAGAGTATACAGCAGAGGCAGAGAGAGAGGACTCAGTGGTGGTGGATGACTGCCACTGAACTCCCTTCCCAGAAACAGGGCGAGATCTCACATTAATAGGTGTTAAATAATGATAAGATACTTGCCGGAGTGATTAGCACTGTGGCAGTACAGCAACTCACCCTTGGCCGGGGGATCCTGGGTTTGATCCCAGCCCCCGACCAACAGTGATCTGTGTGGAGTTTGCATGTTCTCCCCATGTCTGCGTGGGTTTACTCCGGGATTTCTCCGGTTTCCTCCCACATGCCAAAAACATGCAAGTTAGATTAATTGGCATCAAACTGGGGATTCTAAATTGTCCTTAGGTATGACTGTGAGAGTGAATGGTTGTCCGTCTCTCTGTGTTGGCCCTGCGATGGACTGGCGATCTGTCCAGGGTGTACCCTGCCTCTCGCTCAAAGGTGCTGGGATAGGCTCCATCCTCCCCACGACCCGAAAAGGATTAAGCGGAAGAAGATGAAGATGAATGAAGATAAGATAAGATAAGATAAGATAAGCCTTTATTAGTCCCACAACGGGGAAATTCCAGGATTGCAACAGCACAGGGATAGCAACACTCAGAGCAACAATCAGAAGGCAAGAAAAAACAAGCAAGCAAGAGCAGCTAATATACATATGTACATATTACTATAAAATATATATATACACACACACACACACAGACACACAGTGCAGAGCATTGTAGCTGGATGGAATAAATATATGAATATATGAACACACAGTGCAGAGCATTGTAGCTAGATGGAATAAATATGTAAATATATAAACACCCACAGTATGGAGCATTGCAGCTAGGTGGAATAAATATGCAAGTATATAAACACACACAGTGTGGAGCAATGTAGCTAGATGGAATAATATGTAGATATATAAAAACACAGTGCGGAGCATTGTAGCTAGATGGAATAAATATATAGATATATAAATATAAACACACCCAGTGCAGAGCATTGTAGCTAGATGGAATAAATATGTAAATATATAAACACACACAGTGCAGAGCATTGTTGCTAGGTGGGATGAAACAGCATAATCGTCTATTTAGTTATCCTACATGGTATGATTATGTGCCCATACATATTCTCACCCTCCATAGCGACCGGTATGTTCCTAGTTGTATGCCGGAGAGGACCATTGTGTAAGTCTATTGCATCTTTTGCATTCAAAAAAAAAAAAAAACAAAACTATTAGTTTGTTACGTCTTTTTGCTATCTCTGCGAGCAGCCCTGCTTAGGTTGTACAGTCTGACAGCCGTTGGTAGGAAGGACCTACGAAACCTCTCGGTTGTGCACCTGGGATGATGTAGTCTGCTGCTAAATGAGCTCCTCAGTGCATCCAGTATGTCCTGCATAGGGTGGAACTCGGACTCCAGCAGAGATGACAGTTTAGCCACCGTCCTTCTCTCTCCTATCTCCTCCATCGGATCAAGGCGTTGCCCCAGGACAGAGCTAGCTTTCTTAATCAGTTTGTTCAGTCTCTTCCTATCGGCTGCAGTAATGCCACTGCCCCAGCAGACCACTCCAAAAGTGATGGCTGATGCCACCACCGTGTCATAGAATGACTTCAGCAGCGCCCCTTGTACACCAAAAGACCTGAGTCTCCTCAGCAGGAACAGCCTGCGCTGTCCCTTCTTGTAGAGTGCATCAGTATTGTGTGACCAGTCTAGTTTATTGTTCAGATGAATACCCAGGTACTTGTAGGATGTCACCATCTCGATGTCTGTTCCCTGTATATTTACTGGTGCTGTGAGGGGCTGCCCATGCCTGCGGCAGTCCACCACCAGCTCCTTAGTTTTCCTCGCGTTGATCTGGAGGCAGTTCCGATGGCACCAGTCCACAAAGTCCTGGATAAGCCCTCTGTACTCAGCTTCATCTCCGCTGGAGATGAGACCAACGATCGCAGAGTCATCAGAGAACTTCTGTAGATGGCAATGTGTTGTGTTGTGTGAGAAGTCCGCAGTATAAAGAGTGAACAAGAAGGGAGCCAGCACCGTTCCCTGGGGGGCCCCCGTGCTACTGATGATCGTGTCGGAAACACAGTCCCGGGTTCTCACAAACTGAGGCCGGTTCGTGAGGTAGTCCAGGATCCATGATGACAGGTGCTGGTCCACCCCTGCGCGCAGCAGCTTGTCCTTCAGGATCATCGGTTGGATGGTGTTGAAAGCACTAGAGAAGTCAAAGAACATGATCCTCACCATATTCCCGGGCTTCTCCAGGTGGGACAGAGAACGGTGAAGGAGGAAGATCACCGCATCCTCCACCCCAATGCCATGCTGGTAGGCGAACTGGAGTGGATCCATCGCTGGTTCCACCAGGGGGCGGAGATGAGCAAGGAGCAGTCTCTCCAGGGTCTTCATCAAGTGGGACGTCAAGGCCACCGGTCTGAAGCTGTTCAGGTCTTTGGGGTGGGAAGTTTTTGGTACAGGTACCACACAAGATGTTTTCCACAGCTGTGGTACCCTCCCCAGTTTCAGGCTCATGTTGAAGATATACGTCACAATCCCACACAGCTGGTCTGCACAGGACTTGAGGAGCTTTGCGCTGATGCCGTCCGGTCCCGACGCCTTCCTCGCCTTGATCTTCCTCAGCTCCGTCCTCACCTGGGTCTTGGTCAGGGTCAGGATGGGGGGCTGTGTGTTGGGAGTGGGGGGGGGATGTCGGTGGAGTGGGGAGTGGGTAGCAGGACTTGATTTCTTAGAGGCAGCAGTGGTTGTTGTGCAGACAGGGGGGAGGGCGGTTGGTCAAATCTATTGAAAAACAGATTCAGGTTGTTCGCCCACTCCCTGCCCCCCGTGGCCTGGGGGGAGGTATTCTGGAGCCCCGAGATGGTTTTGAGGTTTCTCCAGACCCCGCTGATGTCGCTCTGTTGCAGCTTGTCCTCCATCTTCTTCCTGAAGCTGTCCTTGCCTTCTCTGATCTTTCTCCTCAGCTCCCTCTGTACGGACTTCAGCATCTCCCTGTTCCCCGACCTGAAGATCCTCTTCTTCTCTCTCAGAAGTGTTTTTATCTCAGGGTTGATCCAGGGTTTGTTGTTTGAGTGACGCCGTATGGTCTTGGTGGGAACGGATTTGTCCACACAGAAGCTGAGGTAGCCCGTGAAGGTGTGAATGAGGCCATCGATGTCCTCACCATGTGGATCGCAGAGCTGCTTCCAGGCAGTGGCTTCAAAACAGTCCTTTAGAGTGTCCATTGTCTCCTCAGACCATAACTCCACAGTGTGCATGGCCGGAGGTTGTCTGTGCACTAGGGGTTTGTACACCGGTCGGAGATGAACCAAGTTGTGATCCGATCTCCCAAGTGGGGGGAGTTGTGATGAGGTGTACGCCTCCTTAGTGTTTGCGTAGAACAAATCCAGTGTTTTATTGTCTCTAGTGTGGCATGTGACATACTGGGTGAAAGTGGGCAGAATGGGAGACAGTGAAACGTGGTTGAAATCGCCTGAGATGAGGAGAAGAGCATCTGGGTGTTCTGTCTGCAGCCTGCTGGTTACTGAATGGATGACGTCACGCGCTGTCCCAGCGTTCGCCGTCGGATTTGCATAAACAACAATGCAGATCACGTGTGAGTGTTCTCTCGGGAGATATGTAGGCCTCATGCTAACAGCTAGCAACTCAATGTCTTTGCTGCAGTGTCGTTGTTTAACAGTGATATGTCCCGGTCTGCACCAGTTGTTGTTAACATACATGATCACTCCACCGCCCCTAGTTTTGCCACTCTCTGGTGTTCGGTCAGCTCGTATCGTGTGAAAACCATCCAGCTCAATGTTAGCATCTGCTGCTAGTTCAGTTAGCCACGTCTCAGTAAACAAAAGGAGAGAGCACTCCCGGTAAGTGCTATCATAACGGGAGATAGCCGCTAGCTCATCTAACTTTCCCAGTATCGACCGTACATTTCCCATGACAACAGATGGAAGGGAGGGCCTGTACCTTATATTTTTTGTCCTCCGCCTTACTCCAGCCCGGCAGCCGCGGCGTTTTTGCCTCAGTTCTGTCGGTATGTCGAGTTTTTCCAGTGGGACCGGGTGGCGGTTAAATGCTAGCAGCTCTTCCCTGTTATATCGTATCCTGCTATAAACAGTGGCTCCGTCCACCGGCTCAGGAGACATTTGGGATGATCTGTGTGTCCGTGATATAAGTGGGGTGAAAAAAAAAAAGTGATCAAAAGAGAGAGGAAGGGAAAAAAAACTCGGAATCGAGCCGCTGTTGCAAAAGGCAGCCGACTGGTGTGGCGCCGAGAGGAGAAAAAAAAAAAAAAAAAAAACTTACTTGCCCTTATTCCTGCTCTAATGCTGCCGAAACATCAGGCAAGTCCTCCTGGAAGCTGCTGGAACTTGTCTGACTGAAGATCTCAGTCCAAGGGGGTGGAACTGAAATAGTGGGCTCAGGGGCTGGACAGCGCCATGGGACAGGTTCAGGAACAGGTAGGTGCTGTGGAGCAGGTTCTGGAGCTGGGGAGTGATGAGGGACAGGAGCTGGAACTGGAGAGCAACGAGGAACTGGGATTGGAGCTGGGTCACGCCGTGGCGTTGGTTCGTTCATTGCTAACTGGTTCCCACTCAGCTGGGACACATGCTCTGGAAGAAGCCAAGGCTTTTAGTCCAGCATAATCTCCTTCTGGGTAAGCACAGTCAAACGGCACTCTCTCTGTTTTTCGCCAGCTGGGTCCTGGACTGGTGGTGTCATTCTATCATGATTGCCCCTCCAGGGCAAAGGAGAGGAGGACCCATATGCAAGGCGGATATGATAAACCATAGTTTATTATCAAACAGAAATTAAAGCTGTGTGAGGCCAGGACTAAAAGGCAAACACAGGCAGGCTTAATACATGGGAAACAGGCAGGATAAACTTACAGGCAGAAGCGTGGGTGAGATGTCAACGAAACACCAATGACACCACACAGAACACAGACTGAAACGCCAATCCACAGACAAGAGGGATAATTACTCAACCAGAACAGGTGACACAGTCAAGGGCAGCAGGAAAGTGGCTGCAGGTGAGGAACACAGGATGGGCGGGGCTCTATAGACAAACAGCAGACGCACATGAAACCTGACAATGAACTACAGGACAACAATACAGGCGTAATACAGGACGGGCAGTGGCTATGGGCACAGAGAACATGGGGAGCTGAAGCATCAAACAAACAGGTACACACACAGACCCAATAGCAAGCAGGGAATGACATGGAAGGTAAGTGGTACAAATCATAATCATAAGAAATCAAAGAAAACAGAATAAACATAAAACCTGAGCTTGATCCTGTGATCAGCCCAGACCATGACAGGAGAGCCAGTGAAGTTCAGACAGGACTCTGTGACATGTATTTATTTTGGGTCAATTTATAATTAAACATGTCAATCCCTGCCTGATTTACTAATGTTCTTGGTTTTACTCTCCTTTCAGTAAATCAAAATTAAGCCTGCACCAAGATTTTCATTAAAATTCCAATCAGCAATAGTTCATGCTTAAATAATTATAAGTGCTTCAATGTTTATAAAGAGTATGAATAAGCCTTTAAATATCCTGAAATTATATTATGAGAATATAGTTATTTGTGTTTAATGAGAACAAAAATAAAAGTTGGTAAGGAAAAGCACAACAAACGGGGACTACTTGAATTCAGGCTGACCCATGCAGAAAGGTACCAGCATCAAATGGCAATGGAACAAGCAGATGGATGGTAAGTTAAGCATGTCAACTGGAGGTTCAAGAGCCCATAGATGACTTTGTACCATCAACAGCTGATGAATGGGAGTAGTGAGCCAAAGCCACCAACAAGTGGTGTGTTAGGAGGTTAGTGTCACTAACAACTTGCGTGCTAGTGGAAGGCTAATGTTACCAACCAAATTATACATAAGTAAATTCTCCTAAAGCTCACATTAAGGCCATGGGGGGAGGAGGGGCGCTCAACTACACTTTCCACTCGGATAGAAGACTGATGTGAGATTTCTGTGGGTGAAGGAGGTTTCTGTGGGAGTTTCAGTGCCCTGAAAGCTGTGTCCCAAACCCTCAGGAGCCTATGGACCTCTGCTGTCATCCATGGCTTTTGGTTGGCACAAACAGTGATGGTTTTGCAGTGAGTGATATCATCAATGCATTTAGCTATGAATGCTACAACAGCCTCAGTGTACTCCTCTAAGTTTGTGTGTCCATTGTGAGTGGCTGCTTGCTTGAAAGTGTCCCAGTCTGTGGTGCTGAAGCAGTCTTTCAGAGCATCAGAGGCCTCCTCTGGCCACATATGTACCTTCTTTTTGTTGGTCCGAATGTTTTCACTCTGGGTTTGTATGCCGACCTTAACAAGATGGTGACATGATCAGAGAGACCCAGGTGGGGAAGGGGGAGGCTCTGTATGCTTCCTTGTGAGTTGTGTACACCAAGTCCAGCAAATTGTCTCCTCTTGTTGGAAAGTCCACATGTTGGTGTAGATTTGGTAGGATGACCTTTAAATCTGCATAGTTGAAGTCTCCTGCTGTGATGAGGAATCCGTCTGGATGTGCTGTTTGTGTCACACTGATGGCCTGATAGAATTCATTTAGTGCTTTACTCCTGGCCCTGCAGTGGGCGGGGCATACACGGCGACTAGTAGGTTAGATGAAAATTCTCTCAGAATGTAAAAGGGTCGTTACTTGATCATAAACTCTACCAACGGAGAACAGTGTTTATGCACAACAGTTACATGACGGCACCAAGAGTCACTGATGTAGACACACACGCCTCCACCTCGGGTTTTCTTTCCTTCCATGAACACTAGCACAGTAGCATGTTAGCCCTGCTAAATGAATGGCAGAGTCCGGTATATTGTCATTTAACCATGTCTCCGTAAAGACAAAAACACAGCAGTTCAGCGCATCACGTTGTGCATTTCTCAGGAGCTGTATGTGGTCTATTTTGCTGTCTAGTGAGCGTAGGTTGGCCAGAATGAAGTAAGGAATTGGGAGTCTGTGTGGGCTAGCGGTTAGCTTCATTCAGATACAGAGCAGATTAATAGAACTCAGGCCGAGATTAAGGGCTCGCTCTTTCTTGGTTTAAAAGAGAAGCTTTACAACTCTCAAACTCATGGACAAAGAGAAAGACTGGTATCATCTCTGAATTGTAATGGAGAGCTCTCATCCATGGCCAAGCAAGGCTGTGGCATTAAAAAACTCCTTTAAAGTTCATAAAAGTTGTTGTGCACTGGATTAAAAAAAAAAACTGCTCACAAACATAATTTCACCGATGTTTGGACTAATTTCTCTGATTTTTCAAAATGTATATAAAAGTCAGTCCAGACACAATAGTGTGAACCCAGCTTTAGACCACAACTGGTCACAACTACAGTATAGCCATATACTGAATTATGCCCATAAAAGCAGTTATGATAATGTTTCAATTTCACACAATATTTTCCTGGGTCTGAGCTGTTTTTAAATTCTTGTTTTCCTCCTAATATTACATTGTGTACCTGATCTGGGAGAGAGAACGAGAGAGACAATTGAAAAGAATCACCATTTTATGCACAAAATAGTAAAAAGAAATATGCATAGAGAAAAAAACAAAATCTTCAATATGGAAGAGGATTTCGCACTTTTCCAAGACCTGATTGTTATGTCTGGAAAACGTGGAAGGTCCAACAGAGTGTGGAGTTTGCTGATAACACGAACTTTATTACAACAGACCGATTTTGGTGGTACAGAATATCGTTGGTTGGGAGGCTGAGCCAAAGAGAGAGCCGAAAGAGACTGTAAAATGGCCGTCCCTCACATTTATATGTTTGGTGTGATGACATCACTAAGTGGCCGTGTTATCACGCTGACTCTGACCAAACCTGTGGTTTCAAAACACCACATTCACCCCACCCCCCCTTGGAAAAACAGAACAACACATATAGCCGAATTTGGCATGATTGCTTAACCCAGGAGACAGACACTGACACGAGTAGAGTAGTTTGACAATTATTTATTAATTCAATGAGTAGTTTGTGTGTGTGGATGTGTGGGTGAGAGTGGTGCTGATGGACAGCTGGAGGTGAACGAGACCCACTGTGACCTGGCAACCCTGGGAACACACAAGCACAGGGGATTAATGCAGCCCGCAGCAAAGGGATGTTATAATGAGCGCTGCTTACTTGCAGGTGCCACTGTGAGACTCCTGTCCGCTCCGTGACTTGGCATGATGGAGTAAGCGTGCAGCTTGGCGTCGAGACGACGAGGAGGAGGTCCGAGGAGGAGGAGGAGAGGCTCCGTTACTGGGGGAGACAAGTCCGCCGCCAGGGAGGTCCACCTGTGCACAGGGGAGAATACTTTGACAAGGTAAGATTTGCTGTGGCTTACGTGACGTGGCTTGGCGAAGAGGCTTGGTAGTAGCTCTGGCTTGAGGCCATGTCTGTGACGCGTTGCGTAACGATGCAGACAGATGACTCCGTGCTGAGCAGTCAGTGAACCCGGCTTTTAAGGTCTGCCGATTCTTGGCGGCAGGTGTGTGCACAGCTGGAGCTGATGACGGCCCGGCGGTCGCCATGACAGTACTCCCCCCTCTAGAGGTGCCTCCAGGCACCTGTCCCATCTTACCTGGATGCGCCCGATGGAAATCATGGATGAGGTGCTTGTCAAGGATCAACGCTGGGCGAGTCCAGAAGCGGTGTTCAGGACCAAATCCCTCCTAGTCCACCAGGTACTGAAGGCCCCGGCCCCGCCTGCGGACATCCAAGATGGCAGTAACCCCCCAAGCCGGGTGGTCGTCGATCATCCTCGGGGGGGGGGGCACCGCGGGGGGCGGGCACAACAGGTCGGAGATGTAGGGCTTTACCTGGGAGACATGAAAGGTGGGGCAGATGCGCATGGAAGGGGGGAGAGCTAGGCACACAGCCACCGGGTTAACAATCTGGGAAATCACGTATGGACCGATGAAATGCTTGGTTAGCTTGCGTTTCTCGGCCGGCACACTGATATTTCTTGTGGATAACCAAACCTGTTGACCCACCTTATAATCCGGGGCAGGTCTCTTGTGACGGTTGGCCACCTGAATGTTACGTTCCATGGTCCTGAGAAGGGCTCTGCGGGTCATGGTCCAGATCCGGCGACAACGCCTGGCATGAGCCTGCACAGATGGGACAGCCACCTCCTTCGCTCTTTGTTTGTTTTTGTTTGTCAATTGTGTGTCTGCTTGCACTTATACCCGTGAAGAACTTCTAAATATCAGGACTTTCACCCCCACGGACCTCCTCCCAGTTTTTCTAGCCCCTGCCGCCGATCTGGTTTATTGTTTGGCTCGGAAAGTGAGACGGCGGAAGAGAGGAAGACGAGCGGGCGCTCTCGTACGACTTCGCAGGAGAGGCTCGCGAACGGCGCTGCCTGGCATATTTCTGTCCAATACCAACTCTCTCTCTAACAAGGTAGATGAACTGAGACTGCTGATGCGTTTTAAGGACCTTGCCTCCTCAGCTGTCCTCTGCTTTACTGAGACCTGGCTCCGGGAAAATATACCGGACAGCGCGCTGCGCTTCGACGGCTTTCAGCTCTTCCGTGCTGATCGTGACACAGAGCTTTCCGGCAAGACCACAGGAGGCGGTGTCTGCTTCTACATCAACTGCAGCTGGTGCTCTGATGTAACGGTAATTTCCAAACACTGTTCTCCTGCCTTGGAATTTCTTGTTATCAATTGCAAGCCCTTCTATTCCCCGCGGGAGTTTGCTTCTTTCATAATGATCGCTGTGTACGCCCCTCCCGACGCGGACACGCGCGAAGCTCAGCGCGTGCTCGCGGATCACATTCAACACACAGAGCGGAGTTTTCCAGACTCGCTGATTATTGTGGCTGGCGACTTTAATCAGTGCAATCTGAGCCACGATCTCCCCCGCTACAAACAGTTTATTAAATGTCCCACCAGAGGATTAAACACACTGGATCACTGTTACACCACAGTGAAAGACGCATATCGCGCTGTCCCTCGAGCTGCGCTGGGATTATCTGATCACGTGATGGTTCACCTCATTCCCACATACAGACAGAGATTGAAGCTCACTAAACCTGTTGTGAGCACTACGAAGATACGGACCAGTGATGCTGAGGAGAAGCTGGAAACGTGCATGGAAATATCTGACTGGGGCATGCTTAAAGGAGCCACGCATGATCTGGATGAGTACACGGACACTGTGAACTCATATATCCACTTTTGTGAAGAGAACATTCTTCCATCACGCACCAGGGTGAGTTACTCTAATGACAAACCCTGGTTCACAGCTAAGCTCAGACAGATCAGGAAGGAGAAGGAAGCAGCGCTGAAAAGTGGAGACAGGGACTGCTACAGGGAGGTTAAATACCGGTTTAACAGAGAGCTGAAGAGGGCTAAATCTCTATACTCAGAGAGACTCCAGCAGCAGTTCACTGCTAATGATTCGGCTTCCGTGTGGAGAGGACTGAGGCAAATCACCAACTATCGACCTAAGGCTCCTAAAGGTCAGGATGACAAAGCCCTTTGTCAAAGACTGTCCCAACACTATGCCCGTTTTGACACCTCGTCATCTGTGTCCAACTCCCCCCCTCCCTCCAGCTCCACAGCCTCCACATTCCCTACTTCATTTAAGGCACCCCCCCCCTCCTCCCCCCCTCCCCTTATCATCAGTGAGCAGGATGTGCTCAAACAGTTCTCCAGACTGAACCCGCGCAAGGCCCCCGGCCCAGACGGCGTGTCTCCCTCCACCCTGAGACTCTGTGCGAAACAGCTGGCTCCTGTATTCACAGACATTTTTAACACCTCCCTTAAGTTATGCCACGTGCCATCCTGCCTCAAATCCTCCACCATCATCCCTGTCCCCAAGAAGCCACGGATCACTGGACTTAATGACTACAGACCTGTAGCGCTCACCTCTGTAGTCATGAAGTCCTTTGAGCGCCTGGTCCTGTCCCACCTCAAGTCCATCACCACCCCTCTCCTGGACCCGCTGCAGTTTGCCTACCGAGCCAACAGGTCTGTAGACGATGCAGTCAACCTGGCCCTCCACTCCATCCTGCAGCACCTGGACTCCCCGGGAACCTACGCCAGGATCCTGTTTGTGGACTTCAGCTCCGCATTCAACACCATCCGCCTCGCTCTGCTCCGGGACAAGCTGTCCCTGCTCAACGTGCCTGACTCCCTCTGCAGGTGGATCATCGACTTCCTGACGGACCGGAGGCAGCATGTGCGGCTGGGAAAGACTGTCTCAGACTATACTAGCATCAGCACCGGATCACCCCAGGGCTGTGTACTTTCCCCCCTACTCTTCTCCCTTTACACCAACTCCTGCACCTCCAGCCACCAGTCTGTCAAGTTGATCAAGTTTGCGGACGACACCACCCTCATCGGGCTCATCTCCAACGGCGACGAGTCCGCCTACAGGAGAGAGGTGGCCCAGCTGGCGTCCTGGTGCAGCAATAACAACCTGCAGCTGAACGCTCTGAAGACAGTGGAGATGATTGTAGACTTCAGGAAAGTCACTACTCCTCTGCCCCCCCTCACCCTCTCAGGCTCTCCCATCACCACTGCTGATTCCTTCCGCTTCCTAGGCACTACCATCACCAGGAACCTCAAATGGGAGCTGACCATCAGCTCACTCATCAAAAAAGCCCAGCAGAGGATGTTCTTCCTGCGGCAGCTGAGGAAGCTCAAGCTACCCACCAAGATGTTAGTGCAGTTCTACACAGCCATCATCGAGTCCATCCTCACCACCTCCATAACCGTGTGGTACGCAGGAGCCACTGCCAGGGACAGACTAAGGCTGCAGCGCGTCGTGCGCACTGCTGAGAAGGTGATCGGCTGCAAGCTCCCATCTCTCCAGGATCTGTACATCTCCAGGACCCGGAGGTGTGCTGGCCGGATCATAGCCGATCCCTCACACCCTGGTCACGTACTGTTTGCCCCCCTCCCCTCTGGTAGAAGACTTCGGTCCATCCAGACTAAAACCTCCCGTCACATGAACAGCTTCTTCCCCTCTGCCATTAGACTGCTGAACACTAAGTGACTTATTGACTCTCGTGCACCATGTACAGCAGCTCAACCAGACTCATGTCAATCATCACTGTTTTCTTCCTGCATTACCGACTGCACTATATAGTTCTCCACAGTATCTGCTGCTGGCTAATATATATTTTAACTGTTGACCAGTATCACTTAATCTTATCCTACACTTTATTACATGTATAGTTTATTTCTCTTATCTTATCATGTTTAATGTTGCAGCATTGTACCGAGACAAATTCCTAGTTTGTGTACTACATGAACAATGGCAATAAACCTGATTCTGATTCTGATTCTGATTCCTTCTCCTCCTCTGGGAACAGCGGTGGATCATACCCCAAAGATGCCCTGAAAGGGGACATCCCCGTTGCTGAAGACACCGTGGCGTTGTATGCATACTCGATCCAGGGCAGAACCTACTCCAGGATGCGGAACATGAGGATATGACACAGCGGAGCGCAGCCTCCAGCTCCTGATTGGCTCATTCACACTGGCCGTTACTCTGCGGATGATACCTTGAGGAGAGACTCACCGTGGACACCAACGTCGTGCAGAACGCCTTCCAAACCTGGGAGATAAACTGCGGGCCTCGGTCCGAGACAATATCCGCAGGGATGCCATGAAGTCGGACCACATGCTGCACCAGGAGATCCGCCGTCTCCCATGCCGAAGGCAGCCCCCGGAGGGGAACAAAATGGGCTGCCTTGGAGAAGCGGTCCACTATGGTCAGGACCGAGGTGAAATGGTCAGAAGGGGGCAGACCAGTCACGAAGTCCAACGCCACGTGGGACCAGGGGCGGGAAGGGACCGGCAGAGGATGGAGAAGGCCTGCGGGAAGGGAAGATGATGATTTCCCGGTGGCGCACTGGGCGCAGGCCCGGACATAGCTGGTGACATCCTTCCTCAGCCCTGGCCATCAGAAGGCTTTCTGGAGCAGGTCGATGGTGCGAGGGATTCCTGGATGGCACGCCAGCTTAGAAGCATGCCCCCACTGGATGACCTCGCTCCTGACTGAAGAGGGGACGAACAATAGGCCCGGGGGACCCCCACCCTGGTCGGGCTCACTCTCCTGCTCCTTCCTGACCTTATCCTGGATCTCCCACATGAGGGCGCTCACCACACAGGATGATAGCAGGTTAGTCTCCTCCTGATCCCCCGAAGTTTCTGCCTCAAACTGCCTGGAGAGGGTGTTTGGCTTGATGTTCTTACTCCCTGGTCGGTAGGTGATCGTGAAATTAAACCGGCCGAAAAAAAGGGACCAGCGAGCCTGGCGGGAGTTCAGCCACTTTGCCGTCGAGAGATACTCTAGGTTTTTGTGATTTGTCCAAACGACGAAAGGCTGGGCAGCCCCCTCCAGCCAGTGCCTCCATTCCTCCAAGGCGAGCTTGACTGCTAGCAACTCCCTGTCACCGATGCCGTAGTTCCTCTCGGCAGGTGTTAGACAGTGGGAAAAAAAAAGTGCATGGACAGATCACCCCATCCACAGGGGAGCATTGAGAAAGGACCGCCCCCACTCCAGAATCTGAGGCGTCCACCTCCACCAAGCACTGCAGGTCCGGATCCACCTGGGTCAGGACGCGGGCGGAAGCAAACTCCTCCTTCAACTTCTTGAATGCCACCGCAGCCTCCTCGCTCCAGCGGAAGGGGGTCTTGGGGGACGTGAGGCTGGTCAGGGGCTTGGCGATGATCCCAAACTTTGGCACAAAACGGCGGTAGAAGTTGGCGAATCCCAGAAACCCCTGCAACTGTTTCCTAGATGTGGGGGTGGGCCAGTCCACCACCGCCTTGACCTTGGCCGGGTCAGGAAGCACCTGGTTATGTGCAATAATAAACCCCAAGAAGGACGTCGAGTTGGTGTGAAGCTCACATTTCTCGGCCTCGACAAATAACTGGTTCTCCAGGAGGCACTGCAGGACCCCTCTAACATGCACCTGGTGCTCCTCCAACGTGCGTGAAAAAATCAGGATGTTGTCCAGGTAAACAAACACGAAGCAGTTCAGAAAGTCCCGGAGGACGTTGTTGATTAAACGCTGGAAGACGGCCGGTGCATTGGTTAACCCAAACGGCATCACCAAGCATTCGAAGTGGCTGCTTGGGGTCCGGAAGCCCATCTTCCACTCGTCGCCCTCCTTAATGCACACCAGGTGGTAAGCGTTGCGGAGGTCCAGCTTCATGAACCATGATGCCCCCTGGAGAGAGTCAAAGGCCGAGTTCATCAGGGGCAGTGAGTATTTGTCCTTGATGGTAATTTCATTCAGACCCCGGAAATCGATACAGGGACGTAGTGAGCCATCCTTCTTTCCTACGAAGAAAAATCCTGCCCCCACCGCTGAGGAAGATGGTCGGATGATTCCGGAGCTGAGGGACTCCTTAATATACGTGTCCATGGCCTCACGCTCCGGAGCTGACAGGCTATATAATCGACTTGCCGGGAGCAGGGCCCCCGCCCGGAGGTTAATCGCGCAGTCGTAGGGGCGGTGGGGGGGAAGGGACAGCGCCCGTGACTTACTAAAAACCATTCCCAGATCGTGGTAGACCTCCGGTACCCTGGACAGGTCCGGGGGCAGTGTAGCGGGGGTGTGGGGGGTGTGGTATCGATACAGAGGGGGCACATGCTGCAGACTGGAGGCAGGCGCTCAGACAAAAGGAACTCCATGCAGTGATGCTTCCCGCCTGCCAATCAAAGGTGGGGTTGTGAAGTCTTAGCCACGGATAACCCAGGATAACAGGTGAGGAGGAGATAGGCAACACCAAAAACCAGATGTCCTCCCGATGGTTTCCCGAGATAATCACCGACACAGGGGCCGTCTGGTGGGAGACAGTGGTTAGCGAAGTCTTTGACAGCGTGATGAGGTTGACAGGTGGGCGAAGGGGTTGATAGCTGAGGCCCAGACGGGTTGCCAGGTCTCCTGAAATGAAGCTTTGCTCAGCTCCAGAATCAATGAGAGTGTGTGTAATGTGTTCCTTGTGTTTGTAGATTAATCTGATGGGGATGAGGCAATAGGTGAGGGGCTTTTTCTGATTAACATCCGTGAATCCCCCTACTGTAACCCACGGACCTCCCCTTTTAACCGGTTGGTACACTCAGCTACCCCGTGGGACTCACTACCACAGTAAAAACAAAGACCCAGATCCCTTCGGCGCTGTCTCTCAGCCGCCGAAACACCCGATTGCCCTACAATCATTTCCACCTGCCCTGGAAGTTCCTCCGGCGGGAGCAGAGCAGGGAGAGGTGGCCGAGAGGAGCGGGGGGCGTGGTTTGACTGAGCAACTAGCAGCCCTACGTTCGGCTGCCCGCTCCTTCAGTCTATTGTCCAAACTAATGGTAAGTGAGATCAATTCGCTTAATCTGTCAGGCTTTTCCCGTGTTGCTAACTCATCTCTTAGCTCCGAGCTAAGACTGCGGAGAAAAATACTGCAAAGAGCAGAATCCCCCCCACCCCACTTCCGTAGCTAGAACCCGGAAGTCAACAGCGAAATCGTCGGCAGACTTGCTGCCCTGCCGAAGGTTCATTAAATGGTCTGTTAACACCGTGTCCCGGTCCGTATGGTCAAACACTTAGAGAAATTCTGCTATAAATTGCTGGTATGTTAAATGGGCGTAGCTGGGCTTAGCCATAACCGCATACACCCAAGCTAATGCTCTCCCCTCAAGCAGGTTAGAGATGTACCCAATCTTGCTGTGGTCTGTGGGAAAATCTCCCGGGACACGGTGAAAAACTGTTTCACACTGCAGCAAGAAACCCCGTGCCTCCCCGAGTTTTCCGCTAAAGCGGGCGGGCGTAGGCATGGGAGTGAGGCGAGGTAGAGGAGGCTGGTGTGTTTGGCTAGCAGGTGGGTTAGCAGGGGCTGGTGGTGCCCCAGCGGCCGGGGGGAATGCCTGGCGTCCTTCCAAGCGATCCAGCCGACTGTTAATCTGAGTTAACTGGTTGAGAATAACTGTCTGTTGATGGGAAATTAAATCTACTCATGCGCTAAGAGTGTTAAGGTGGCGCGTCAGCGTACTGTCTGCTGGGTCGTCTTGACAGAGTCGTACTGACATGATTGCTTAACTCAGGAGACAGACACTGACACAAGTAGAGTAGTTTGACAATTATTTATTAACTCAGTGTGTAGTTTGTGTGTGTGGATGTGTGGGTGAGTGTGGTGCTGATGGACAGCTGGAGGTGAGCGAGTCCCACTGCGACCTGGCAACCCTGGGAACACACAAGCACAGGGGATTAATGCAGCCCCCAGCAAAGGAATGTTATAATGAGCGCTGCTTACTTGCAGGTGCCGCTGTGAGACTCCTGTCTGCTCCATGACTTGGTGTGACGGGGTAAGCGTGCAGCTTGGCTTCGAGACGACGAGGAGGAGGTCCAAGGAGGAGGAGGAGAGGCTCCGTTACTGGGGGAGACAAGTCCGCCGCCAGGGAGGTCCACCTGTGCACAGGGGAGCATACTTTGACAAGGTAAGATTTGCTGTGGCTTACGTGATGTGGCTTGGCGAAGAGGCTTGGTAGTAGCTCTGGCTTGAGGCCGTGTCCGTGGCGTGTTGCGTAACGATGCAGACAAACGACTCCGTGCTGAGCAGTCAGTGAACCCGGCTTTTAAGGTCTGCTGATTCTTGGTGGCAGGTGTGTGCGCAGCTGGAGCTGATGATGGCCCGGCGGCCGCCATGACAGTATTGACCCCAATTTGGTACAGTGAGACTCCCAAACTAGTTAGGGACAGTGGGTAGACTATCGCCTGGCCCAGTGTGGCTAAGTGGTTTATTGTGCCACGATTTGCTGGCAGCCATGCCCCTAGCTAAACAGTATTTTTTATTGAGGAAGACAATTCAGTTGGAGGGGCCTTGTGACGAGCCCATGGTGGATGCGCCCCTGGAGGTGTGGAGACCCGTGGACCGGGATCGTCTTCTTCGAAACCCCAGTCCAGGTCCCACACCGCGTGAGTCGACTCCCACATAGCCATGTCATCCAGGGTGGCTGCTCAAACTCGGCGAAGACATTTGGCGCCCCACACCGAACCATCTGCCAGCTGGAAGGTTGCTACCCCAGGTGCGCGGTGATCTTGATGGGTGTCAGTAGTGGTGGAGATGGTGTTGAGGCTGACTGCGGATCTGGTCGTTCAGTTCTGCGGAGCCAGACCCAGTCCATCACTGTGAGTGGCGCTCTGTTTGGCTGCATTCAATGTCGTGGTTGTGATGGTGTGGCTCTCATGTCTGCTGTGGGGCAACCACCAGGTTTTGGTGACTCTGCTGCATCCCGTTGAGTCATGGACTCTTCATTCTGCAGCTCAGCAGTGACTTCTGGAGACTAGTGCTGGGCGCGGATTCGAAAGCAGTCTGGTGGCTTTACTGTATTTTATTGAATCATAGACCCTTTATCCTGCAGCTCAGCAATGGCTCCTGGAGGCTGATGCCGAGAGCGGATTTGGAAGGCGTTAAGAGGTTCTGCTGCATTTTGTTGGGTCACCGACAATTCATCCTGCAGCTCAGCGACGGCTCCTGGAGGTTGGTGCCGGGCGTGGATTCAAAAGTAGTCCAGTCTCTTCTCCCCCTCTCCTGGGAAGTCTGGTCGTGGCGATGTGTTGCTGTTGCCGTTGGTAGAACCTGCACTGGGTTGTTGTGTCCCAGGGTTCCCGATAGATGCGGGCTCCCTCTCCTGCAGCTCTGTAGCGGCTCTCTGAGGCTTATGCTGGGGGGAGGATCTGAGGCAAGTCCCATCGCTGCCCCTTCTCTAGGCTGTGCTCCTCCTGTGAGCACAGGGCGGCTGTACCCTCGTCGTCATCATCTGGGTGTGTTGCGTCCCACTCGTCATTGTCAGTCAAACAGAGTCCGCTACTGTTGCGGATGGTGAAGTCCAGCTCCTAGAACAGGTCACATCCTAGTATGTTGTCTCCATGCGTAGCCACTTGGAAGACGAAATCAGGAACAACTCGACGCGTAGCAGACCGTTGTTGTGATGGTCCCTACATTGCTGATGCGGTAGATACCCTACCCGTACAGCTCCACTGGGTTTTTCCCCATCAGGTGGTTGGGAAAGAACTTCATCACGGTGACCCAGTTCAACATCAATCTCACTGCAGCAGTGTTGAGCAGCAGCGGTAAGCTGGCATTGTCCAGCCCCACCTTGCAGAATGCATATGCCACACCTACGGAACTCATCATGTAGATGGTAGTCACGGGAGAGTGACTTGAACTGACCAGGGCCCTCAGTGTTGTTGCTGACCGGCAAACTGTGGTGAAGTGGTTGAATTTGCCACATTGCTTACATTGTTGCCCCCTTGCCGGGCAGGAACACACTCTCTCTCAGTGCATTGGGGAGCCACAGTTGCCACATGAGAAGGGCCTTGTAGCATTCCTCTGGTCCCTGGTCCGCAGTGCTTACTTTGGCCTCTTCTGCTGTGTCACTGGGCCCTTCTGCAGTTACCACGTGTGATAGTGGTGTGCATCTTGGCTGCTGTTCTTGTTGCTGCTGCACATCTAGCTCTGATGCTAACCTGTCGACGGCCTCTAGCTGGAATGCTAGCTCGATGGTCCTGGCTAGCATCATGTCATTTGGCGCTGTTAGGATCTTCGCCCATAGCCGTGGGTTGCTAGTGTGCTCGGCCAACTGGTCCGGCACCATTTCATCCTCCAACAACCCAAATCTGCCGATGCTAACTAGGGGTGAACATCCACAATGAATTGTTGTGTTGTATCTCCCGTCTTCTGTCGATGTTGGTGGAACCTAATGAGCCACACCAACGAGTTGTCAGGTGTGGCAAAGTAGCTAGCTAGCAGCTCAACTGACTCAGCAAACGTTTCTTTTGGTCCTAGCGTGTAGAAAATACGTTGGCTTTCTATGCCCAGATTGTGAACCAGTAGACCTCGCTTCCATACCTTGTCTAACTTGCCCAGGTCCAGCCCCGACATATAGGTTTTGAAAGCACTGAGCCAGCGCAGCCACGGTAAGGGCAGCTCATCAGGGGTCCCAAGAAATGGCTGTAGTGGCCTCAGACACGCTCCCATAGTTTACTCTCGTCGCCAAATGTTATGTCTGGAAAACGTGGAAAAACCAACAGAGTGGCATTTGCTGAGAGCACAAACTTTATTACAACAGGTCAATTATGGTGGTACAGAATATCGTTGGTTTGGAGGCCGAGACAAAGACAGAGCCAAAAGAGACTGTAAAATTGCTGCCCCTCACAATTATACGTTTGGTGTGATGACGCCACCGAGCGGCCGCATCATCACGCTGACTCTGATCAAACGTGGTTTCAAAACATCACACTGAGTGAGGATGAGTCTGATGGAGGAGAAGTTTCAGACTTCAATGATGAGGACTGGGCTGAAAACTAAGCTCCGACTTTGCATCTGAACCTCCCCAGAAAAGACAAAAAATAGTCACTGTTCTTGACACATCTGTTAGTATACTCACTGTCAATGAAAATGCAACACATTTTTTGTATAAATATTTTTGGGTCCATCTTATCTGAGCTTGAGCTTGAGTTTGAGCTTGTATTTATATGACTGAAAATACATCTAGGACTCACTTTCAGTGGTTGTTCTCACTGTCACGACTCACTGCCTTTGAGCTTTGGCTATATAGTCTTTTTAAGCTCACTGTTTGTTTTGAGCACTCAAAAATAAGATAATAATAATAAGATAATAAGATAAGCCTTTATTAGTCCCACAATGGGGAAATTCCAGGATTGCAACAGCACAGGGACAGCAACACTCAGAGCAGTAATTTAGAAAATAAGAAAATAAGAGCAGTGAATATACATATGTACACATAAATATATAAATATACTGTATATACACAGTGCGGCGCATTGTCGCTCGATGCAAAAAAAAGCATAACTGTCTACTTAGTTATCCTACATAGTATGAATATGTACCCATACATATTATCACCTTCCATAGCGACTGATATTGTTCTAGGTGTATACTGGAGGGGACCATTTGTGTAAGTCTGTTGCATCTTTTGCATTCAGTACTATTAGGTCGTCACGTTTTTGTTTTTTGTTTTTGCAATCTCTGCGAGCAACCCTGCTTAGGTTATAAAGTCTGACAACCGTAGGTAGGAAGGACCTGCGAAACCTCTCGGTCGCGCACCTAGGATGATGTAGTCTACTGCTAAATGAGCTCCTCAGTGCATTCAGTATGCCCTGCATCGGGTGGGACTCGGACTCCAGCAGAAATGAAAGTTTAGCTACCATCCTTCTCTCTCCTATCTCCTCCACTGGGTCAAGGCGTTGCCCCAGGACAGAGCTAGCTTTTTTGATCAGTTTGTTCAGTCTCTTCCTATCGGCTGCTGTAATGCCATTGCCCCAGCAGACCACTCCAAAAGTGATGGCTGATGCCACCACCGTGTCGTAGAATGTCTTCAGGAGCACCCCTTGTACACCAAAAGACCTGAGCCTCCTCAGTGGGAACAGCCTGCGCTGTCCCTTCTTGTAGAGTGTGTCGGTATTGTGTGACCAGTCTAGTTTATTGTTCAGATGAACACCCAGGTACTTGTAGGATGTCACCATCTCAATGTCTGTTCCCTGGATGTTCACTGGTGCTGTGAGGGGTTGTCCTTGCCTGCGGCAGTCCACCACCAGCTCCTTAGTTTTCCTCGAGTTGATCTGGAGGCAGTTCCGATGGCACCAGTCCACGGAGTCCTGGATAAGTCCTCCGTACTCAGCTTCATCTCCGTTGGAGATGAGGCCAACGATCGCAGAGTTGTCAGAGAACTTCTGTAGATGGCAGTGTGTTGTATTGTGTGAGAAGTCCACAGTATAAAGGGTGAACAGGAAGGAGCCAAAACGTTCCCTGGGGGGCCCCCCGTGCTGCCAATGATCATGTCGGACACACAATCCCGGGTTCTCACAAACTCTGGCTGGTTTGTGAGGTAGTCCAGGATCCATGATGACAGGTGCTGGTCCACCCCTGCGCACAGCAGCTTGTCCCTCAGGATCATCGGTTGGATGATGTTGAAAGCACTGGAGAAGTCAAAGAACATGATCCTCACCGCGTTCCCAGGCTTATCCAGGTGGTACAGGGAACGGTGAAGGAGGAAGATCACTGCATCCTCCACCCCGATGCCATGCTGGTGGGCAAACTGGAGTGAATCCATCGCTGGTCCCACCAGGGGGTGGAGGTGAGCAAGGAGCAGTCTCTCCAGGGTCTTCATCATGAGAGACGTCAGGGCCACTGGTCTGTAGCTGTTCAGGTTTCTGGGGTAGGAAGTTTTTGGTACGGGTACCACACAAGATGTTTTCCACAACTGTGGTACCCTCCCCAGCTTCAGGCTCAGCTTGAAGATGTGCTCCACAATCCCACACAGTTGGTCCGCACAGGACTTGAGGAGCTTCGCGCTGATGCCGTCCAGTCCCGAGGCCTTCCTCTCCTTTATTTTCCTCAGCTCCATCCTCACCTGGGTCTTAGTGAGGGTCAGGTTGGGGGGCTGTGTGCTGGGAGTGGGGGGGTGTTGGTGGAGTGGGGTGTGGACAGCAGGTCTCGATGACTTTAGAGGCGGCAGTGGTTGGTGTGCAGGTGGGGGGGAGGGTGGTTGGTCAAACCTATTAAAAAACAGGTTCAGATTGTTTGCCCACTCCCTGCCCCCCGTGGCCTGGGAGGAAGTATTCTGGAGCCCAGAGATGGTTTTGAGGTTTCTCCAGACCCCGCCGATGTTGCTCCGTTGCGGCTTGTCCTCCATCTTCTTCCTGAAGCTGTCCTTGCCTTCTCTGATCTTCCTCCTCAGCTCCCTCTGTACGGACTTCAGCATCTCCCTGTTCCCCGACCTGAAGATCCTCTTCTTCTCTCTCAGAAGTGTTTTTATCTCAGAGTTGATCCAGGGTTTGCTGTTCCAGCAACACCGTATGGTCTTGGTGGGTACGGTGTTGTCCACACAGAAGCTGATGCAGTCCGTGATGGTGTGAGTGAGGCCATCAATGTCCTCACCATGTGGATCGCAGAGCTGCTCCCGGGCAGTGATTTCAAAACAGTCCTTTAGAGCATCCATTGCCTCCTCAGACCATATCTTCACCGTGCGCATGATCGGAGGTTGTCTGTGTACTAGGGGTTTGTACACCGGCAGGAGATGAACCAAGTTGTGATCTGATCTCCCAAGAGGGGGGAATGGTGATGAGGTGTACGCCTCCTTAGTGTTTACATAGAATAAGTTCAGTGTTTTAAGGAGTGGTCATCTTCCCTATATAAAGATCAACAAAAATGCATAGCACTATTATGTGAAATCTTCACAATGCCATGAAGTGGCTGTGTTCCAGCAGGACAATGCTCGTCCACATGCCACCCAAGTCACCAGGGTGTACCTGCAACAACACAACAAATGACTTGCGAGGTCCATGCAGAGACATATTATTGCCTGCATTACTGCAAATGGAAGCCATATTCCATATTGAACTTTGTTTTTAAGACAGGCATTTAGTTGTGATTTTAGGAAGTTGGTGCTTCTGTTTTGTTCAATTTTGAAAATTGTTGGCACATAACACACTTGGGACTCTCTCCTTCAGAGACCATCACACGGCGGGGAGTGTGTCCAACCTGGCAGATCTGTCAAATCTGTCAGGTCTGGTCATGCCTATGGAAAGGATAAAACAGCTTATGTGACACGTCAAGGACGTCAGATGGTGCTTTCTGAAGAAGACTGCAAATGACAGTCGAAACATGTCAAACGTATGAAACAGCTCTTTGCTTTGTCTTAACAGAAGAACAAGATCAGTTTTATCACTAAGAAGACAAAATGAACCTGTTTGAGATACAAATTCATTGAGTATATTGAAACAAATAAACTACCCTTCTAGATAAAGAATTAGAGCCTAATCCATTTCCTATAAATCTCAACAGCACAACCACCAGATGCTCAACTTCTGCCAACTGCTTTCCAGTTCAGCACCACCCCGGTCTCTGAGGTCATTTAGAAAGACATATAGATAGATAGATGTACTTTATTGATCCCAAACTGGGAAATTACAGTGTAGCAACAGCATGACAGTAGACCAATGGTCCCCAACCCCCGGGCCGCGGACTGGTACCGGTCCATAGGTCATTTGGTACCGGGCCACACAAAAAATAAATAACTTACATTACGTCTGTTTTATTTATTATTTGAGTCTGAATGATGTTTTATTTTGAAAAATTACCGCATTCTCTCCATTACATCCATCTAGGGCTCACTCTTGACGCACGTCAAGATGCTTGTCTCGATGACGTGATACGTTACCGCTAAAATTATAGGCCGTTGCTGGACGGCAGACATTATGAGAGCCGCTGCAGAGATTTCTCTCAGAAAAAAGTCACCACTGGCAGCACATTTCAGTGACGAGGAATGAGTCGCAAAACTTGCTTACTTGTGCAACATATTCAGCCTGCTCAATGAGCTCAATCTGTCACTTCAGAGGAAAATGACAACTGTCTTCAAGTTGGCAGATAAAGTAGCTGCATTTGAAGCTAAATTGGATTTGTGGGGACGGCGCGTGAATGGAGGTATATTTGACATGTTTCAAACATTAGCGGGGATTTTGGAAGAGACTGAGCTGAGCCTTCATTCTCCCAGCTGGTGCACGATCACCTGTCTTTGCTTTTAAAAGAGTTCGAGCGCTACTTCCCAATGACAAAAAATACACAAACTGCCAAAGAATGGATGCGCGACCCGTTTCTCAACAAACCAGGTGAATCCTACATGTCTGTGCAAGAAGATCAACTGCTGGAGATCGCAAATGACGGTGGTCTTAAAAGTATGTTCGAGACAACAGCTCTGCCGGTGTTCTGGATTAAAGTCATGGCTGAATACCCTGAGATCGCCACAACAGCACTGAAAACCCTGTTGCCATTTCTGACATCCTATCTGTGTGAAGTGGGGATTTCTGCAGTGACAGCAACCAAAACAAAATTACGAAGTAGACTGGACATAAGCAACATACTTCGGGTGTTATTGTCTCCCATTACCCCTAGATGGGACGATCTCGTTGCAGAGAAACAAGCTCAGGGCTCCCACTGATTCAGTGTTGTGGTGAGTTGTATTTTTCATGCACTTTATATTTGTGTTTGTGGTATATTTTATTTTGAAGGCACGTTTAAATGTTACCATAGCGACCAGAGAGTGTTGTGGGCAGAGAGGATGTTACTCATGTTATGTTGTTGTTAATGCAATGTTAAGAGGACGCTGCTAAAGTTGCAAATGAGTACACAGTGGATTCACGTTTATTATTATATTTAGAAAATACCACATTTTTTATGGCAGTCATATCATGTTCTTTTGTTGTATTTATCCGCCATACCTTAAAGGCCGGTCTGAAAATATTGTCTGACATTAAACCGGTCCGTGACGCAAAAAAGGTTGGGGACCACTACAGCAGACAACCAAAATGACAGAAACACACACAGCATAATAGACAAAGGGATTACCCGTGGAAAGTAAAACTGCTAAATGACTTATATACAATGCATCTGTAAAGTATTCACAGCGCTTCACTTTTTCCACATTTTGTTATGTTACAGCCATATTCCAAAAGGGATTAAATTAATTTTTTTCCTCAAAATTTTACACACAATACCCCATACTGACAATATGAAAAAGGATTTTTGAGATTTTTGCAAATTTATTAAAAATAAAAAAAACTAACAAATCTCATGTACATACGGTAAGTATTCACAGCATTTGCTCACTACTTTGTTGATGCACCAAGATAGGCACACCTATCTTTGGGCAGTTTGGCATATTCCTCTTTGCAGCACCTCTCAAGCATCCATCCGGTTGGATGGGAAGCGTCGGTGTACAGCCATTTTCAGATCTCTTTAGAGATGTTCAATTGGATTCAAGTCTGGGCTCTGGCTGGGCTACTCAAGGACATTCACAGAGATGTCCTGAAGCCACTCCTTTGATATTTTGGCTGTGTGCTTCGGGTTGTTGTACTACTGAAAGATGAATCGTCGCCCCAGTCTGAGGTCAAGAGCACTCTGGAGCAGGTTTTCATCCAGGATGTCTCTGTACATTGCTGCATTCATCATTCCCTCTATCCTGACTAGTCTCCCAGTTCCTGCCGATGAAAAACATCCCCACAGCATGATACTGCCACCACCATTGGTGTAGTTATGAGTGGTGCCTGGTTTCCTCCAAACATGATGCCTGGCATTCACGCCAAAGAGTTCAGTCTTTGTCTCATCAGACCAGAGAATTTTGTTTCTTATGGCATGAGACCCCTTGAGATGTCTTTTGGCAAACTCCAGGGGGGATGCCATGTGCCTTTTACTAAGGAGTGGGTTCTGTCTGGCCACTCTACCATACAGGCCTAATTGGTGGATTGCTGCAGAGATGGCTGTCCTTCTGGAAGGTTCTCCTCTCTCCACAGAGGAATGCTGGAGCTCTGACAGAGTGACCATTTGATTCTTGGTCACCTCCCTGATTAAGACCCTTCTCACCTGATCGCTCAGCTTAGATGGCCGGCCAGCTCTAGGAAGAGTCCTAGTGGTTCTGAACTTCTTCCATTTACAGATGATGGAGGCCACTGTGCTCATTGGGACCTTCAAAGCAGCAGAAATTTTTCTGTACTCTTCCCCACATTTGTACCTCGAGACAGTCCTGTCTCGGAGGTCTACAGAAAATTCCTTTGACTTCATGCTTGGCTTGTGCTCTGACATGCACTGTCAACTGTGGGACCTTAAATAGACAGGGGTGTGCCTTTCCAAATCATGTCCAATCAACTGAATTTACCACAGGTGGACTCCAGTTAAGCTGTAGAAACATCTCAAGATGGTCAGTGGAAACAGGATGCACCTGAGCTCAATTTTGAGCTTCATGGCAAAGGCTGTCAATAGTTACGTACATGTGATTTTTTAGTTTTTTAATTTTTAATAAATTTGCAAAAATCTCAAAAAACTTTTTTTCATGTTGTCATTATGAGGTATTGTGTGTAGAATTTTGAGGAAAAAGGTACATGAATCATATCCGTTGTACAATGCAGGACTATCAGGTGCAGGGTGAAATGTGAGGTACCAATTAGACTGTAAGGTCCAGTATGGTCGCATTGTGGAAGTTGTGTTCAATGACGAGACTTGAGTGTTCGGCTTGAGTGTTCGGCAGGTTCGGCTTTATTGCAGAACACAATCATCCAACATTCTCAAAAAGCAAGAAGAGGCAGAATCATGTTACATCACACTCTTCTTATACCTCCGGGGGATTAAGAACTCAAGTCACATGGTGCTTCTGCAAACATTTAATCACAATGCAAGTCTCTGAAAATTCACCATTGTCTCTTATTCTCTGGTGTTCCGGGAATCCCCCCAGGGCCTCCTCTCTGAGACAAGGGTCCGACTTCACACCTCCTCGACATCTCCTGTCGGCCCCCGTCGATCCAGACTCTTTGTTCCTCCAGACGTGAAGCCCCAATCCACATAAGCCATACATTTGTGGGAGATATGAACCAGACATATGTGCCACACTCTTGTGGGAAATATGAACCAAACATATGTGCCACAGCATAGTAGTTATGACCAGAATGCAACATCAGAGTGAGTTATTGTACAGTGAAATGACATGTGGCAGGAAAGATTTCCTGTACCTAACCGTTTGGCAGCGAAGTTGTAGGGGGTGATCAGGATTGTCCATGATGGATCGCAGTTTGTTTAGTGTCCTCCTCTCCACCACAGTCTCAAAAGTCTCTGCCCTGAGACCAATTACAGAGCCAGCCCTGTTGATAATCTTGTCAAGTCTGTTGGTGTCGCTGGCTCTGATACTACTACCCCAACAGACAGCATCAAAGAAGATGGCGCTGGCAACAATGGCCTGGCAGAAAAAGCTCCAGCATCCTGTTGCACACGTTGAAGGATCTCAGTTTCCTCAGGAAGTAGAGTCTGCTCATCTCCTTCTTGTACGCAGCATCGGTGTTAGATTTCCAATCCTGTCCATTGCGGATCATGACACCAAGGTATTTGTAGTCCTCAATTACCTCCACATCCTCCCCCCTAATCTGCAATGGCTGTGAAGGTGTCCTCTTCTTCCTGAAGTCAATCACCATTTCTCTGGTCTTGCTGAAGTTCAGCCTCAGGTGATTCTGCTCGGTCCACTCCACAAATCTGTCTACCAGTGCCCTGTACTCCCCCTCCTCTCCCCCTCTTGTACACTCAACAACAGCTGAGTCTTCAGAGAATTTCTGCAGGTGGCATGACTTGGTGTTGTACTGAAAGTTAGTGGAGTATAAGGTGAAGAGAAAAGGAGAAAACACAGTCCCCTGTGGAGCTCTCATAGTGCTAACCACCACATCAAACAAGACACTGCCCAGCTGGACAACTGTGGCCTGCCTGTCAGGTAGTCAGTAATCCAGATCACAGAGCTGTCAAACCCCATCACCCGCAGCTTCTCACCCCGCAGCAGTGGCTGGATGGTGTTAAAGCAACTGGAGGAATCAAAGAATGTGAATCTCACAGTGTCTCCTCCACCATCCAAGTACAAATGGGCTCGTTGCAGCAGGTAAATGACAGTGTCTTCAACTCCTAAATGGGGCTGATATGCAAACTGCAGAGGGTCCAGCCATGTCTTCACCTGTGGCCTCAGGTGGGTAAAGACCAGTCTCTCCAGGACCTTCATCACATGGGATGTGAGGGCAACTGGTCAATAGTAAATCTTGTCAGCTAGAGATGACTTCTTGGGGACAGGAACCATGCAGGACATCTTCCACAGCACCAGTACTCTCTCCAGACTCAGGCTCAGGTTGTACAGGTGTTTCAGTACCAGAGCTAGCTGGTTGGCAGAGGTCCTAAGGATCCTGGCAGAGATGCCATCAGGGCCCGCAGCCTTTCGCTGACGGAGTCTCTTCAGGTGTTTCTTAACCTGGTCTGTAATCACAGCCCTTCACCCGTGGTGTCTCTTCTTGAGCTCATATGGGATGAGGGGCTTTGCTCCGGGTGGCAGCACTGGCCTCCTCAGCGTGATCAGCTGGTCACGCGTGTAAACAATGCATTCAACCCCACCTCTGTTGTTCTTCATTGCCCCAAGGAAGAAAAAAATAAGAGAATGACCAGAGCTAAAATAGAAAAAAACATGGTCCAGTCATTAATCCGAGTTTTTCTACAAAGCCCTGATAAAAAGAAACACACTATATACAAGAATAAGCAAATAAAAAGACAAAGACACAAGACAGCTGCTGCTGATACGGCCACCTCTCCTTACGGCACCTCAGAAAAAAAAAAAGGCCTATATGTTGTTATAATCTGTTCTTCTGTTATCCCAAATAACAGTGGTGTGAAAAAGTGTTTGCCCCTTCCTGGTTTCACATTTTTTGTATGTTTGTCACACTTAAATGTTTCAGATCAAGTAAATTTAGACATTAGACAACGATAACACAAGTAAACACAAAATGCAATTTTTAAATGAAGGTATTTATTATTAAGGGAAAAGAAAATCCAAACCTACATGGCCCTGTGTGAAAAAGTAATTGCCCCCTAATCTGAATAACTGGTTGTGCAACCCTTAGCAGCAACAACTGCAATCAAGGATTTGCAATAACTGGCAATGAGTCTTTTACAGTGCTGTGGAGGAATTTTGGCCCTGTTATCTTTGCAGAATTGTAATTCAGCCACATTGGAGGGTTTTCGGGCATGAACCACCTTTTTAAGGTCATGCCACAGCATCTCAATCGGATTCAGGTCATAACTTTGACTAGGTCACTCAAAAGTCTTCATTTTGTTTTTCTTAAGCCATTCAGAAGTGGACTTGCTGGTGTGTTTTGGATCATTGTCCTGCTGCAGAACCCAACAGCTTGAGGTCATGAACAGATGGCCCGACATTCTCCTTCAGGATTTTTTGGTAGACAGCAGAATTCATGGTTCCATTTACCACAGCAAATCTTCCAGGTCCTGAAGCAGCAAAACAGTCCCAGACCATTACACTACCACCACCATGTTTTACTGTTGGTATGATGTTCCTTTTCTGAAATGCTGTGTTACTTTTACACCAGATGTAATGGGACACACACCTTCCAAAAAGTTCAACTTTTGTCTTGTCAGTCTAAAGAGTATTTTCCCAAAAGTCTTGGGATTATCAAGATGTTTTCTTGCAAAACTAAGACTAGCCTTTGTTTGTTTTTTGTTTTTTTTTTTGCTTAGCAGTTGTATTCGTCTTGGAACTCTGCCATGCAGGCCCTTTTTTCCCAGTCTCTTTCTTATGATGGAGTCATGAACACTGACCTTAATTGAGGCAAGTGAGGCCTGCAGTTCTTTGGATATTGTTGTGGGCTCTTTTGTGACCTCTTGGATGAGTCGTCGCTGCGCTCTTGGAGTAATTTTGGTCGGCAGGCCACTCCTGGGAAGGTTCACCACTGTTCCATGTTTTCGCCATTTGTGGATAGTGGCTCTCACTGTGGTTTGCTGGAGTCCCAAAGCTTTAGAAATGACTTTATAACCTTTTCCAGACTTATAGATCTCAATTACTTTGTTTTTTATTTGTTCCTGAATTTCTTTGGATCACATTTGAGGATCTTTTGGTCTACTTCACTTTGTCAGGCAGGTTTGGCAGTAATCAGGCCTGGGTGTGGCTAGAGAAATTGAAGTCAGCTTTCCAAAGATGTGATAAGCCACAGTTAATTTATGTTTTACCGGGGGGGGGGGGGGGTCACTTTTTCCTCACAGGGCCATGTATTTTTTTTTTATCCTTAATAATAAACACCTTCATTTCAACACTGCATTTTGTGTTTACTTGTGTTATCTTTGTCTAATATTTAAATTTGTTTGATGATCTGAAACATTTAAGTGTGACAAACATACAAAAAAATGAGAAATCAGGAAGGGGGCAAACACTTTTTCCACACTATTGTAAGGTAACACACAGAGAGAAGATTCTCTCACTTCTGCCAAGTTCTTGGCAGTGTCTCTTCCTAGCACCAACCACCTCTGCCATGTCAGACGCAAATCAGTTAAGACATGCTTTTGGGGGGCATTAAATACTGGTGCAGTTAGCAGGAAATCAACAGTTGTAAACCCTAGTAAATCATTTTCCTACACATGCATATGCAATGAGGCCAGGTGCAATATAAACTTTGTCACTGCCTTTCCAGTGCTAACTTTGTGCTGCACCCTTTAGTAAATCTTGACAGTAATTTTTTAATGCCAAAAGAGGGCTTTGTGCTGGCGCACTGTGTGAGTAAATCTGGTCCTTAGCGTCCAAAACAGAAGATGGACTAAGAACACAGAATTGGCCAACAGCTGATCCCAAAGCAGTCCAAACAAATCTGGTGGATCAATAATTTCCTGCTACTATGGTAGTTTTTAATATCACCAGTGACACCAACCTAGCCGCCCAATAAACATCGAGGCCACCACAAGTGCACTATAGTTATGACTGACGTGCACAGAAGGAACTCTCTATTGCAACTTGCCTGTGAGACTGAATTAGTGCTGACTGCCCTGAATGAGGAAATGGTAGCCATACGGGCATGTCCAATGTATTTCTTGTGACTTTATATGATTAACAAATTATCAAAAGGAGGGAGTGTGATGGAAATTTCACTGTTGACTGTTAAGGTCCATTCAGACCAAACACAAACGGGCAAATTTTTCATGCAGCACGAATACATTATAACTCAATGTAAACACATGACATGAATTCACCATCTGAGTGAGGTGAAGTTGCCTTTATAACTTCTGCAGCTGTGTTCAACCTGCTGTGGAAATCCCCAAAATAACAAGGCTTACATTATCCGACAGGGCTCACCTGAAAAAGTTGTCCCAGCCTCCAAAACTTCACGAGTGTTTCCGTTGCTAGCTTCCTAGTCTTGTTAGCACATCCGTGGCAGTAATCCTTGGGTAAATAACTCCGACATCCCGATTCAGCTGAAGAACTGCCGGTTCTTTTGTCTCCAGGTGAGTGGCAGTCTCATTTTCAAACTAGTTTACTCTCCAAGGTTGATATTTTTACTCAGATGACGGCGCTATCCCTGGGACGTGAATGCACGAATGCGCGATTTCTTGTGTGCTCACCTCTTTCCATTTCCTTTGTATGGATTTGTGCCGCCCATTCCCGTTTGGTCTGAACGCACCTTTATAATCATGTGATGCATGAGCTGGACCTCACCACCTGTACTCCCTACAGAACACCGTCCTCTGTTCTGACCAGTTTAATAAACATGATTTGTACGAATAAGCATAAGTCATAAGGCCATGGTAGAGAATGTTTGTTTCTAATTATCCATTTTCTGTCTGTTATAAAAGCCATTCACACATCAGTCAGATTGAGCTTCACTCTCAGACTCCTGCTTCCCAGACTGTTGAATTCTCCTCCTATTAACCTCAAACTGGTTTGGTGCAATGAATCTTTGTTTCAGTACTCACCATATAGAAAATTATCAAATTTCTAATTTAGGACTAGAGACTTGAAGGTTATACAAAACTTGAGACTTTCTTGTAACTTGCACTTGTGTCATTTACTCTCAAGTCTGACTGTCATGACAAAAAATAGTTAACCATTCAACTTCAAAGCATATCTGCCTTGAAAGATAGAAATTCTCAGTATAGGCCAGAACCCACCCTTCCTTTCATCCTTCCTTCCACAATCTAACCCGATACTGTATGAGCCTGGCCTGCATCAGAGATCCCATCTCAAGAGACAGCGGTATAGTCAGTGAGGCAGAAAGACACTGTTAAATTTTACAAAAAGAGGTTAGCAGGTGAACGCAGAGGAGGGAATGGAGATGGGAAATGGATGAGCAGCAGTTTTTTTCCTGTGTGCAGCTGGTTCAAGTGTGCAAACTTAAATCAATCTCTATGAACACTTTCTTGCATCTACCCAATCTTATGAACAGTGGCTAGTGAAGCAAAATGTCTGAAATCTCTGCTCTCATGGGGACAAGATTTTTGGGTGGGCCTGGTCCGGTATTGGAAGTTTGGAAAAGCAAACTGTAGAAATTATACTGTGCAAACAGTGAGCAAAAGCTTGTATTCAGGTTTAAATTTTTAAAAAAGTAACAGAGGGTCTGGCTGAAATGAATAACAGTTCAAATGGCATCTCCTTTCAGTCTAATAATGTCCATGACAAGTACTATGATATCTTCCACAAGGTATCTATAAAGAAAGTGTGTGTGTGTGTGTGTGTGTGTGTGTGTGTGTGTGTGTGTGTGTGTGTGTGTGTGTGTGTGTATGTGTGTGTGTGTGTGTGTGTGTGTGTGTGGTGGGGGTCCATATCTGTTAAAGGGGCATATGATGAAAATTTTACTTTTCCAGTTCTTTGCATTCATTTGTGTACAAGGGTCTACCTGCCATGTTTCTGTTAATGACTGGACAAAAAGCAAACACAAAGATAAATTCAGTTCAAGTGCAGAAAGTGAAGTTTATTAATTGTTGGAATGTTTGTGTGTGTGTGTGTGTGTGTGCGAAGACCTGGTAACCTTGTGGAGAGAGGAGAAGAGCATGAGTTTATTGCAAACAATACGTTCAAGGGAATTTTGCAATGAATGAAAGTTCTTACAGGTGGCTGTGAAGGGGTAAGCTGTGAGTTCACACAGCTTGTTGCCAGGCATCTTCAGGTTGGTGCAGATTCAGTGCAGCAGTGAAGAGAAAATCAGCAGATGAATTCCTCTGCAGAGGGTGAGATGACTGCCCTGGCGCCGGGGACTTAATGGTTAATAAACATTGGTAAGTGTACTTATTTTGAGGGAGCTGTGAATCCAGTTCTATCAAGGAAAGAGTTTTCACTCTTCCAAGAAGGAGAAAGCCATCCTGAGATTGACGAGCGAGAGGAGAAGGTTAGAAATAGAAAATACCTTATGTTGATCCCACGTAGGAGGAGGGCACAAGAGCTACAGGTGTGCACAAGTAGAGAGCTCAAGCTGAACTGCAGCCATGGAGGTCTGACACTCGTGTGAAGGACCTTTGCTTTTCAACATTTGTTGTCATAAACTGGCCTCTCAGGGCAGAACGAAGACCCAAACGCCAGCTGTGAGTTTACAAGTTTAATAGTGAAAAACACGAAAATAGCAAAGACAAAAACTTACACTAAACCAAAAAGAAGGGGATACCGGTAGCCGTGTAGGAACACCATGGAAGACGGGATTCACGTCTGGAGGATGAGGGAGAACAGCCTGGACAGGACCAGGCTGAGACATATGGAAACGCCAGGACAACAGGGAGGAAAGAAGCCAAGTCCAAGACGGAGCACACCTGTACAGAAACACACAGTACGCTGCTGCAATGGACTGTGTTGCAGCAGAGCTTAAATAGGGCAAAAGGAATTGGCACAAATGATTACAGGTGTGGGTACAAGAGCGAGGAAATAATCAGCTACAATTAGTGACAGGTGTGACAGCCCGCTAGCAGAACTTGAATACCGGAAGTAAACACACGGCGCTGTCAAAATAAAAGCACAACTGGAAAAAGTACTAACCCATGAACACAAATACAGACCGGTGTGCCTAATAAGTCATGAAACAGAGGATGAATAAAGAATGTACAGGGATAACTAACAAGGAAATAAATATACAGTAATGGAATACTAATATCAAAATACCGGAAGAGGACAAAGAGTAACAGTGAGGGTAGGCTCATATTTGAACAGGAAAATAATAATTATAATATGAAGCTAGATGGTAGTGGATGCACAATATAATTGACTAAGGCTATAAGGATAATAATAACAGGAGACAAAAAAAACATAACGTAATACATCCAAGACCAATTTAAACACAGAATGAAACCAAGAAGAAGAACATACAGAAAATAATCTGGACAAACTGAAAGACTAAGCACGGTGCTCAAGGGATGGAATCCAGACATCCCAGGGTAACATCAAAAAAGAAAAAAAAGAACACCCCCCCCCCCCCAACAGAAATAAAACAATAATCAAAAAGATAATCAAACCTGGGAGGGTGGTGGGGGAAACCAGGCTTGGTGGGAAAATACAAGGTCTCACTCCAGACCCACAAAAAAGGAACAGATTGGGTGACTGCAAAGAACCTTTGCCCACTGGGTGAGAAAATAAGGCAGTTCAGGTGGCCGACGAGTCCCAAGACCACCAGATCATGTGGTGAAATAAGCTGGGTGGCCTACCAGAGTACTTGAGCCATCCAAACAGAATGCACAGTCTATCAGGTGGTCTTCCAGAATTCCATCACCAACAGACCAGACAACGTGATCTGTGACCTCCCATCGTCCCAGAGCAAGCGGACAGTTGAGCCCAAAATGTCCCTTTTAGGGGACAACAGCTGGAAACCATGCTCCTCGCGGACCGCAGGGGCGGAGGAGTGGAAATCAGATGACGAAGATGACTAACCATCAAGGAAACCAAACGCAGAGGATAGCTGACCAGTGGGGAAACCAGACGATGAAGACGGCTGATCAGCGGGTAAACTGGACTAAGGGGATGACTGACCAGAGAGGGAACCAAATGAAGAGAAGGGCTGATCACCATGGAAACCAGATGAGGAGGACTGATGATCACTGGCAAGCTCAGGTGAAGGCGGATGACCCTTGGCGACCTCAGGTGAAGACTGATGATCCTCGGCGACCACAGGCAGAGATGAAGGACCAGCGAGGAACCCAGGTGAAACAAAATGGCTGACCGACAAGAAAACCAGGCAAAGGAGACGATTGATCAGCAGCACCCAAACAAAGGCGGAGGACCCTCGACTATCTCAGGTAAAGGAGGAGGACCCACAGTGACCTCAGGTGAAGACGGAGGACCATCAGTGGACCCAGAAGATGACTCAAACAGGAGAGAAGAAACACACACCAGGTTACTATTACTCGACTTGAGCTCCACCACCATCCAGGACTCCGGCGACTCTGCTGCGGTGGCCCTAGCAAAAGGCATGATGGTGAGTGCAGCTGGTGAACCCCCAGGCGTGGCGGCTGGTGATGGAGATCGTCTCACCGATGGCACTGAATTCTGTGATGCTGAAACCAGGGGACACTCTCCTGTTGGCTCAAGCTTCAGGACACAGAAGGCGCTCTGCTCCTGTCCAAGACGGACGGGAGCAGTCCACTGGAGAGTCCTGTTCCCGGGCTGGAACAGGACTCTCCAGTGTCGCAGGCCCCTCCGTTATCCTGCGGCTCCCTCCCAGGAGGGAGCGTTCTGTCACCTCAGTCTCCATGCTGTTTACCCTGTAATCTGCCTTATTATCTTTGTCTTATATTTAAATTTGTTTGATGATCTGAAACATTTAAGTGTGACAAACATACAAAAAAAAAAGAGAAATCAGGAAGGATCCAAACACTTTTTCACACTACTGTAAATGTCATGATGCTGAGCACGGTGGGGGGCACAATGCTCAGGCTTTCAGTTTATCCAGATTATCTTCTGTATGTTCTTCTTCTTGGTTTCATTCTGTGATTAAATTGGTCTTGGATGTATTATGTTATGGTCTTTTGTCTCCTGTTTTATCCTCATTGCCTTAGTCATTTATATTGTGCTCCCACTAGCTCAAATCATAAAAAACAACAAAATATATTACCATAATTATGCAGATGATACACAAATCTACATAACCATCTCACCAGAAGACTATGGTCCAATTAAAACCCTGATCAAATGCATTGGTCAAATTAAAGACTGGATGTGTCAGAATTTTCTTCAGTTAAGCAAAGACAAAACCGAAATAATAGTTTTTGGAGGCAAAGAAGAAAGACTCATAGTTAGTATTCAGCTTCAATCAATGATGCTAAAAACCAACGGACAAGCCAGAAATCTGGGTGTGGTTCTGGACTCAGACCTGAATTTTAACAGTTACATTAAGACAGTACTGAAATCAGCCTGTTGTGAGAGTTTGGTTCATATTGCCAACACTCGGTCGGACTCATTCCCAGCGAGAGTTGGACTCCGCCAGGGCTGCCCTTTGTCACCGATCCTGTTCATAATTTTTATGGACAGGATTTCTAGGCGCAGCCAGGGAATGGAGGGTGTCATGCTTGGTGACCACAGGATCTCATTTCTGTTGTTTGCAGATGATGTTGTCCTGTTGGCTTCATCCAGCAACGACCTACAGCTCTTGCTGGGACGGTTTGCCGCTGAGTGTGAAGCGGTTGGGATGAGAATCAGCACCTGAGTCCATGGTCCATGGTCCTCAGCCGGAAAAAGGTGGATTGTCCTCTCTGGGTTGGGGACAGGCTCCTGCCCCAAGTGGAGGAGTTTAAGTATCTTGGGGTCTTATTCATGAGTGAGGGGAAAATGGAGCGAGAGATTGACAGACGGATTGGAGCAGCATCTGCAGTGATGCGGACGTTGTACCAGTCTGTTGTGGTGAAGAGGGAGCTTAGTTCTAAGGCAAAGCTGTCGATTTACCAGTCAATCTACGTTCCTACTCTCACCTATTGTCATGAGCTTTGGGTAATGACCGAAAGGACGAGATCGCGGATACAAGCGGCTGAAATGAGCTTTCTCCGTAGGATTGCTGGACTCACCCTCGGAAAGAGGGTGAGGAGCTTAGTCATCCGGGAGAGGCTCAGAGTAGAACCGCTGCTCCTCCTCATTGAAAGGAGTCAGTTGAGGTGGTATGGGCATCTGATTAGGATGCCTCCTGGACGCCTCCCACTTGAGGTGTTTCGGGCACGTCCCACTGGGAGGAGACCCCGGGGCAGACCCAGGACTCGGTGGAGAGACTATGTCTCCCAGCTGGTCTGGGAATGCCTTGGTATCCTCTCTGAAGAGCTGGAGCAGGTGGCTGGGGAGAGGGAAGTCTGGGCTTCTCTGCTTGAACTGCTGCCTCCGTGACCCAGATCTCGGGAAAAGTGGTAGAAGATGGATGGATGGATGGATGGATGAAATCAGCCTATGATAACTCAAAGAACATAGCGAGGATTAAAGGTCTGATGTCTCAGCAGGATCTAGAAAAACTTGGCCATGCATTTATCTTCAGTAAACTGGACTACTGTAATGATGTCCTCACAAGTCTCCCCAAAAAGTCCATCAGACAGCTGCAGTTGGTTCAGAATGCTGCAGCTTGAGTCCTCACATCACTCCAGTTCTCAGATCTTTACAGTGGATTCCTGTCTGTCAAAGAATAGATTTCAAAATACTGCTCTTGGTTTATAAAGCTCTGAATGGTTTAGGGCCAAAATACATTTCAGATCTGCTAGTCCATTATGGACCACCCAGAGCCCTTAGGTCACCAGGGTCAGGCCTACTATCTGTGCCCAGAGTTAGAATCAAACATGGTGAGGCAGCATTCAGTTTTTATGCCCCTCACATATGGAACAAACTCCCAGAAAGCATCAGTGCTGCTGAAACTCTCAGCTGCTTTAAATCCAGGTTAAAAACTCTCCTATATGCCGTGGCCTTTCAGTAGCCTACAATGTACTGTAGCTTTTATTTTTGTCGTATTGTGGGGGACCCATGCTGTAGAGTTCAGTAGTTTTCCTCTCAGACTGAGAAAGCATGGAGATCAAAGGGCTGGGGGGTAAAGGTAATTGTCTTGGGGGAGTGAATGGTGAATGCAGGACCTCATCCGGGAGCGATACACTTGCCGGACAATGTGCGTGCAGTGGCAAATTTTCCCCGGCCTCAGACGGTCAGGGCACTGCAGGAGTTTTTGGGGATGGTGAACTTCTACAATAGTTTCCTCCCCCGCGCAGGCCAGCTCATGCAGCCGTTGTACACCGCGCTTAAGAAACAGGAAGCTGGCGGACAGAGTTGACTGGACTCCTGAGCGGGAGTAAGGTTAAAACAGCTCTGGCGAATGCTGCACTGCTGGTGCACCCAGACCCGGCAGCTCAGATTGTGCTCGATACAGACGCATCAGACGTGGCCATAGGGGCCGTCGTGAAGCAGTGTGTCACTGGTTCTTGGCAGCCGCTCGCCTTTTTTAGCAGGTCTTTGTGTGACAATGAGCGTAAATACAGCGCGTTCGACAGGGAGTTGCTGACTCTCCACCTGGCCATACACCACTTCCAGTTCTGGCTGGAAGGGCGCGCCTTCACTGTGTTCATGGACCACAAGCCGCTAACGTACGCGATGGCCAAGGTTTCGGAACCATGGTCGGGCCGGCAGCAGAGACAGCTGGCCGCGATCTCAGAGTTTACGACCGACATTCAGCATGTGGCCGGTAAACTCAACGTGGTGGCAGACTGCCTCTCGCACGCATTAGTGGCCCCAATCTATGTAGGGATAGATTACACGGCCATGGCCGCGGAGCAGATCGGCGATGCGGATGTGTGCGCACTCCAGTCTGGACCAACAGGGTTAAGGCTGGAGAGCAGAATTATGCAAGATGCCCCCCCCCCCAATCTGTGACGTCTCCACAGGTCGCCCGCGCCCGATGATACCACGCGCTTGGCGACGCCACGTTTTTGAGTCAGTTCACTCCCTAGCGCACCCAGGTGTACACGCGTCAGTCAAAATGGTGGCAGCAAAGTTTGTCTGGCCGAGCCTGCACATACAGGTGATAGAGTGGGCTGCAGCCTGTGTAGCGTGCCAACGAGCCAAAGTGCACAGGCACACAAAGGCCCCCCTTGAGCCGTTCCATATCCCGGCTAAGAGGTTCGACCACGTTCACGTGGACCTCATTGGACCCCTCCTGCCATCGCAGGGGTTCACGCACCTCCTGACAGTGGTGGACTGCACCAAGCGATGGCCCGAAGCACTCCCACTAGCTTCCACCGCGTCCGCGGACGTGGCACGCGCCTTTTTACTAACATGGGTGGCATGTTTTGGCACCCCTTCGGACATCATGTCCGATCGGGGCCCGCAGTTTGTTTCCGACCTCTGGTCCACGATGGCCCGGAGCCTGGGCGTCTCAATTCATCGCACGACCGCATACAACCCACAGGGCAATGAGTTTTGCAAGCGTTTCCATAGGTCACTGAAGGCAGCGCTCAGGGCTTCACTTACGGATGCAAATTGGGTGGACCGGTTGCCGTGGGTTCTATTAGGGTTGCATTCCGCACCGAAGGAGGATTTAGCGGCTTCCCCAGCAGAGCTGGTTTTTACGCAGCCCCTGCGGCTCCCAGGGGAGTTTATACCAAATAACTCCGCGCTGAACACCCATCCGTCCCCACGTTCGCAGCATAGCACAGACGCTCCCTGGCCCGGCCCACCACTGTTTTCCCCGCGCATTTGTGCCAAAAACCTTGAAGGACGCAGCGTTTGTGTTTGTCAAGCACGATGCCCACCGGATCCCATTGCGCCCACCCTAAGATGGCCCATTCAGAGTGCTGAAAACCGGGGACAAACATTTTGTGTTCGACCTGGGGGCTCGCCAGGAGAGAATCTGTATAGACAGGTTTAAGCCCGCCTTTGTTGTGGCAGATGAGCAGCTTCAGTTGGCTCGAGCCCCTCGGCGAGGAAGACCCCCACTGAGAGCTCCCCAGGTAAATGATTCATCACAGCAGTCACACGAGCATGCTGAATGTTTCTTCCCCCCCCCCCCCTCCATTGCCTCCCCAACAGACGGACGCACGCCCAGGAAACCCCCACCGGCACAACAGCGTCGCGGAGCCGAGAACCCCCCCCCCCCCCCCCCCCGTTACAGCAGCTATGGGCGGAGACTGAAGCCGCGAGGACGGGAGAGTTAACACCCAGTCTGAGACTCTGTGAAGGGGGGTGACCCATGCTGTAGAGTTCAGTAGTTTTCCTCTCAGACTGAGAGAGCATGGAGATCAAACGGCTGGGGGGTAAGGGGGATTGTCTTGGGGGAGTGAATGGTGAATATAGGACCTCAGGTAGCAGTGAGGTGTGAGTTTTGGGATATAAAGAGAGAGTCCCTGCTACACATGTTTTTAATGTTCAATTTTCTTATTCTGGAAGATGTGAGAGTGAAATAAAGTTTGTCTGCTCGGAAAGTTGGTCTGGTTATTTCATCTCCACAGTATTCTATTTTAGACTGTTTTTGTTTGTCTTTAATTTACTTTTTAGTTTGCTTTTAAATTCTTGTTTTTGTAAAATATAGGTTTAAACTTTAAGGGAGGGTTAAGGTGGATTCACACTACAATGTCTGGACCGACATTTACTGACGTTTTGGCAAACGTCTGGCTCTGTTGGCAAAAGTTAATGATTGCTGGTGTCTGTTGGCAAACGCTGGCAAAAGTTGTGTTCTTTGAAAATTTTCAGCCTGCTGAAAATTTACCGACATTTGGAAATACACATTGGTGAATGTTGTGCTCATTTTGTAAAAGTTCCTGACCGCTGAGCTAAGTTATGCAGAGTTTTCCTAAGTCAGCCTAAATTAAAGCTAGGTTCACTCTATAGCGTTTGGACTAACTTTTACAGATGTTTTGAAAAATCAGAGAAATAATCAGCACAGTTCAGCTGACATCAGCGTCAGCTGATGCTCATATCAAGATCAGTGTTTGTGGAGGCTTCCTGCTGTTCTGGACCTGCTTCTGGAGTGAACACATCTCCTTTGGGCATACGTTTCAGTATTTATTTTTGTTTTCTATTCCTATGTAGTTACTTCCGCATACCTTTTCCCCTGTTCATTCATTCATTCATCTAAAAAAATAATAAAATAATGCTATAGACTCCAACACTAAGTCCACAATTAAAATGTGAATGTGGATGGAATTAAAAAAAACTATTAATGAATCATCATATAAATAAAATGACGGGTGATTACATTTTGACTGTTACACCTCTCTCCATTAAAATAATATAAAATCCTGTTAAATGTCATTTACTTTTTGACACCACATCAGCGCTGTTTGATTCCCACAATGGAAGTGAACCAATAAATCCTGGAGAATGATTACACACCGAGCAGGAAATTAAGAACACTAAATTTCTCAATGGGGAGATTTTTTTTCTTCTTTTGGGCTGTCACATTTTTGGGAGATTATATATTATATACATGTAGCAGGCAGAGAGTAGACAGACTGACTGAAAATTTCACGAAAAACATTTATTCCACGGAACAAGAAAATGTTTTTTTCAGACAGAAAAAAAAAAAATAGCTGTTGTTTCCAAGGCAACCAGTAATCCATACTGGCAAAAGACACGTTTGCACAACAGCACACCCTAGTGGTAGAATACTGTAAAGACACGAAACCACCCACCAAACTACACCCATAACCTGCAAACAGACCCACAAATGTCCGTTATACATATATATCCCATACATTAAAAAAAAAATTAAAAAGTCATACACACCATGTTATCACCATACAAATACTCTGCATTGTCCGCTTACATATACATATATACGTATATATACGTATATATATATATATATTTTTTTATTTTATTTTTTTTTTTTTTAACTCCCCCTTCTCTCTATTTCTCTTTCGTTCCTGCATGTCTGAACTGAGTTTTCAGTAAAAGCCGGTCCAAACGTTATAGTGTGAACCCAGCTTTAGAGGCCCCCCTGATAAAAGGAGTTTGAGGCTCTTTAAAGGGACTGACAAAACCTAAGGCTATTTGGATTAGTCAGATCCATCCATCCATCTTCTTCCACTTAATCCTTTTTGGGTCACGGGGGGACTGGAGCCTATCCCAGCATCTTTGGGCGAGAGGCAGGGTACACCCTGAACAGATCGCCAGTCCATCGCAGGGCCAACACAGAGAGACAGACAACCATTCACTCTCACAGTCATACCTAAGGATAATTTAGAATCCCCAGTTGATACCAATTAACCTAACTTGCATAGCTAAATCCAAATGTGTTTTTTTTTCATGTATAAAAAATAAAAAGAAAGAAAAGGAGGATGGAGGCTTTCTAATGTGTAGATTCCTTTTGCACCTTGCTGTAATGCTTTAATAATAATTTAATACATAAATAATAATTTATGTAAAGCACTTTAAATTGTCTTGTACACGAAATGTGCTATACAAATAAACTTGCCTTGCCTTGCCTTGCCTGGCCTGTGAAGAGGAGTCCAGGGGCCTCATGTACAAAGACTTGCATGGATTTCCTATAGAAAGATGATGTACGTTTAAATCAAGAAAACACCAAAAGCAAACCCGCCCCCCCAAAAAAAATAGAAAAGCACTCATAGAGCGCATACCTCCGCCAAGGCTCCTTCCGTTTCTCATGGATCACCTCCAAAATGTAATGGGTTTGTGTGTAGGCCTATAGCCACTTGTGGTGAAAACTGCATCAAAGTCTGTCCATCAGTTTTGGAGTATTGTTGCTAACACACTGTGAAAAGATAAGAGCCTTGGCAGAGGTATGTATTCCCAGATCATCACCAAAATGTAATGGGTTCCTCTGTAGGCCAAGTTCCACCACTGGTGAAAATTTCATCAAAATCCATTCAGTAGTTTTTGTGCACAAATACAAACAAAGCCCTTGGTGGAGGTATGCACTCTCAGAGCATCATCAAAATATAATCATCTGTTCCCCGTGCCATTACACACCTTTCCTGAAAATTTCGTCAAAATCCATTCATACCTTTTTGAGTTATGTTGGTAACAGACAGACAAACAGACAAACAAACAAACCCCGATAAAAACATTACGTCCTTGGCAGAGGTAAAAATCCAGCTCTAAGCACACTTCCACAAGGACTGCCAGTGGAAACCTAAACCAGCTGATAAGCCAGTCATCATCCTGAGCCAGGAAATCTTCTCTGTCTCCAAATACCCTTTGTCTTCTCACTGCACGATTTGCAATATCCTCTAATAATGCTAACGCCATTGCTGTTAGAGGCATTTCCTGCACTTCTTTGCGCTTGTTTTTATATCCACTCATTTAATTGCACACACTTGGATGTTTATTACCTCTGCCAAGGAGGTTATGTTTTTACCGAGGTTTGTTTGTCTGTCTGTCTTTTACCAACATAACTCAAAAAGTTATGAACGGATTTTGACGAAATTTTCAGGAAAGGTGTGTAATGGCATGGGGAACAGATGATTATATTTTGGTGATGATCTGAGAGTGCATACCTCCACCAAGGGCTTCGTTTGTATTTGTGCAGCAGGATTACACAAAAACTACTGGATGGATTTGGATGAAATTTTCACCAGAGGTGGTTCTTGGCCTAGAGAGGAACCCATTATATTTTGGTCATGATCTGGGAATGCATACCTCAGCCAAGGCTCTTATCTTCTCACAGTGTGTTAGTAACAATCCTCCAAAATTGATGGATAGACTTTGATGCAATTTTCACCACAAGTGGCTATAGGCCTAAACACAAACCCATTACATTTTGGAGGTGATCCATGAGAAACGGAAGGAGCCTTGGCGGAGGTATGCGCTCTGAGTGCTTTTCTAGTTTATCATGTGTCTCTGGTGTGTACAATAACTTTCTCGGCACAAACCCGAAACACTACACTACCAACAAAAAACACAACCCTGTGACTTTGTTATGAAGAGCTCGTTTACTGCCATTCATTGAGATATTCTCATTTTTCCTCCAGCTGTGACATGAGAACCAGAGCTCATTGAAATGATACCACCCACTCAGCTTTATTTACATCCAGTGATGTCTCCTAGTGACCCCCCACCCACCTATAGTGCCAGCGATTTTTACATTAGCTAGCTCAGGCTGGCTTTGACTGCCAAAGCTATTTTGTTAACATTAGCATGGCATCAGCCATGGATCTCCACAGTAACAAAAGAGGGTGAGGGGAACTGGGGCTCATTAGCACTTCAGAAACATGCATGGGACTCTGTAATTAGTACGGATGTACGATAATATCAGCACATTATTGTTATCACATGATAAAGCATTCAAAATTAATCCTTGGCATCAGCACAAATTAATATTTACAACCGATAAAATATCAGAATAGAATAGAATAGACTTTATTGTCATTGTACAGTTGTACAATACAATGAAATTGTGGGTGCTTCACCAGGCTACTGCACAATAAAGTAAAACAGAGGGATTAGATAAAACACGGTTACAGAACACACAATTAAATGCACGACTGAAATAAAAATAGCCCACAATTATGGAAATACACGCAAGTATGGTAGTGGCTTCATGGGTGGAACTACGTACATAAGAGTGCAGAGTGCAGAATACACAGCTGAACACACAATTGAGTAAAATAGCCCAAGGATTATGGAAAAGATACACAGAAGTGGTTTCACAGATGGGTCAATATACATGAAAGTGCGGAGTGTAAAGACCTTATGATAATAAAAAAGGTCCTCAGTTCAGTCCATATGAGCATTCATGGGGGGGGGGGAGCATCTGACTTCAGGAGTGACGCTCTGCTGCTGATATAAAAATTTTTTCTCGTGGCATAAGGGAATGATGTCATCATGTCCCCAAGCATAAACAGGAATAATAAACATCTATTGACTGATTAATACCTTGAATGTACTCGATTTTGTGACACATCTAACGATGGTTTATTTTGGAGAGGGGTCTTTTTCTGTTGTTGCCACAATTACTTCTACATCAGATTTGCTTCCTATTTGCACAGAAGCTTTGATTTAAATGAGGAGTTCTATATTTGAAGAGGGGGCCTTTTTCCCCGGCCATTTTATGTTGATCACAGTTCTCATTAGGGGGCCCTGATATTCAGATGTGTGGGTTATATTAACTTTCTCACTAAGGTTTTTTTCATTGCCATATCAGTTTAAACACTCCTGGAATCATGGATCATGGAAGTTAAGCTGGGTCTGGTTTGGATGGGAAGACTGCCTGAGAATACCAGGTGCATGGACTGGTGATCTCTTCAGGGTATACTTGACTTCTCACCCAAAGACGCTGGGATTAGCTCTAGTCCCCCTGTGGCCCAAAAAGGATTAAGTAGTTGAAAAGATGAATTACACTGACGTAACAAAAGTCGGTTACAGATGTCTATGTAAAGATGGATTTTCAACAAAATTTAGACCATACAAAAACATCTTTTCAACAAAACTGAAAAACACAGCTTTTCACCTTTCACTTTTCAGCCAAATCCAGACATTTTTAGATTGTTGGCAAAGCTGTCTTTTCAACATTTTTTCAATCAATTTTAGCTGGGGAGAACTGCTTAAGGACTTCAGTGTGCATGGCTTTTGCATTAAAAATTAATGCTGTATTTCTCGCAAATGGAAACCTGAACTATGCAATCCATCATCTTACCCATAGGATGAAACCAGGTGACACATTATGAAATGCAGTGACAGAGCTGCCGCTCTTCTCAGTGTCTGTTTTTGTTTGTTTATGATGATTATACCCTTGTTTCAGAATTAATGTAGTAATGGTTTATTATCTCTGCCAGTAAACATGGGGTGGCAGTGATGTTTTCATTCTGTCTATTCTGTTTTTCAAACACATGCATGAATTTGCATGAATTTATGCTTGGAAGGTCTAACTTCACACTATCTTGCAAAAGTGATCAAATGGATGAAAAAAAGATGTTCAATGAATCCATTTAATAGATGTACATGTTCTGTGCCAGCGATCAATATGTGTGTTAGTGGTGACATGAAAGAATGAGAATTTCACTTTGTCAAAAATCCAGTTCCAGACTAAAAGCTTTCTAATCCTTGCTCACCAAAGTTACAGCTTTGACATGAAAGTACAACGATGATAGATAGATAGATAGATAGATAGATAGATAGATAGATAGATAGATAGATAGATAGATAGATAGATAGATAGATATGCGCTGACATTCAGATTTTTTTTTTTCAAGGGGGAGTTTCTTTATTTTTTTTAAATATACAACAAAATAATTTCTAGCAGTCTGACAATCAATCAACTTGAGATGCACTCAAGTATTATAATCAAACTGTAAAGGATGAACAGAAAAGAAGGAATTCTTGTTCCAGAAATGTTCTGATTTCCATTTGAAAGTTGAGGATAGGCTAAGATCAGCGTTGGGCAAGTTAGTTAAAAATAGTAACTAGTTACAGTTACTAGTTACTTCTTTTCAAAAGTAACAGATACTTTTGAGTTACTGAATGATTAAAGTAACTAGTTACTTGGAAAAGTAACTTTCACATTACTTTTAAATGCATACTTAAATCATCTTGCACACAGCAAGATCAAGGGCCCCTTGTTCTCATCAGAAAAAAGAAGAAAAGAAAACAGGAGAAAAAAAGTCTCATCTTACAGAGAAAAAATGTCTCAAACTATTGTAATCAGTAGAAAATCAGAAGTTTACTAGAAGTAAAGCTGTAAATTCACAGAGAAAATTTTGGACCCCCTGGTGGGCCGTTTTTGGCTCACAAGCCACATGTTTCACACCCCTGGACGAGCCCATTAAAAATGCATATTCAGAGGATTTACTTCCATGAAATAGTTGCAGATCACAAAAGCATGTAAATGAATAAGAAAAAATAAAACAGAAAGCACAGATAAATGAAAGTTCACCTTAATCTGTCCTCTGCTGCAACAAATCACAGTCACTTTTTGCTCTGTGCAGTAAGAAAACATTTACATAACTGCGGACATTAAATGCAGTTTCTTGCTCTAAAAATACTCATGTTTAACCACAGAGGTAGGAGCTCATGTTGGGGCTACTCACCGCTCGGACAACAAGTGATAAGGGCTGAGAAGTCGCCACTGCCATGGCATTTCTTCCAAACCGGGTTGTGGCATGAGCAGGACAGGAAACTGACCAGCGGAGGAGACTGACGGCTGCGTCAGCTATGTAGGATCAGTTCATATTTATTTGCGCTAAAAATATCTATCCATATTAATAAAACGAGTGACACGAGTAGCGCATCTGATCAAATTTCAGTAACTGCAATGCATTACTGAATTTTTAAACAGTAATTTCGTTACACAGCACGTTACTGCAAAAGTAGTGGCGTTACAGTAACACGTTACTTTTACTCCCAACATTGCTAATCATATACGAAGAGTCTGTTGCTGTGCAACTTGAGTAAGATACTGAACCCCCAGTTGCTCTTGGTGGGTAAGGCCAGTGCCTTGCATAGCAGCTCCACGGCCATCAGTGAGTGAATGTGTGTGTGAATGGGTGGATAGCAGGAGATGAGAAAAAAAAAACAACAAACACTATATAAGTGAACGACATTTACTATTTACAGCAGAGTCACGTGATGAGCAAGTAACACATCCATGTGGTATGAGGCCCATGGGACCCGGCCGGGCTCAGCCCAAAGGAGTTACATGGGTCCGCCCTCCAGTGGGCTCACCACCTGCAGGAGGGACCATGGGGGTCCGGTGCTATGTGGATAAGGTGGTGGTCGAAGGCAGAAACCTTGGCGGTCTGATCCCAGGCTTCCTAAACTGGCTTTTGGGATGTGGAATGTCATTTCTCTGATGAGGAAGGAGCCTGTGCTGGTGCATGAGATTGAGAGACACCGGCTAGATATAGCTGGCCTCACCTCAACACACAGCTCTGGTTCTGGAACCAGTCTCCTGGAGAGGGGCTGGAGCTTGGTCTTCTCTGGAGTTGCCCCGGGTGAGAGGTGACGAGCAGGGGTGGGTATTCTTGTATCCCCCCCACCTTGCTGCCTCTATATTGGAGTTTTCCCCAGTGGATGAAAGGGTTGTTTCCCTGCGCCTTCAGATTGGGAAACAGGTCCTGACCATCATATGTGCCTATGCACCAAATGATGGTTCAGAGTACCCACCAATTTTGGAGTCTCTGACTGGGGTGCTGGAGGGTGCTCCTCTTGGAGACTCCATTGTCCTACTGGGGGACTTAAATGCACACGTGGGCAACAACAGTGAAACCTGGGGGGGGGGGGGGCTGCTTGGGAGGAACAGCCTGCCCGATCTGAACCCAAGTTCAGTTATTGGACTTCTGTGCTAACCACAGTTTGTCCATAACGAACACCATCATAAGGGTGTCCATATGTGCACCTGGCACCAGGACACCCTAGGTCGCAGGTTGATGATCAATTTTGTTATTGTGTCATCAGACCTGTGACCGTATGTCTTGGACACTCGGGTAAAGAGAGGTGCAGAGCTGTCAACTGATCACACCTGATGGTGAGTTGGATCCGCTGGCAAGGGAGGATGCCATTCGGACCTGGTAGACCCAAACGTACAGTGAGGGTGTGCTGGGAATGTCTGGCTGAGACCTCTGTCCGGGAGGTCTTCAACTCCCACCTCCAGAAGAACTCCGGAAGAATGCAAACAATATAAACTTACAGGCTGTCGCCTCTGAACAGGGAGTGCTCAGGAGAAGATAACTTCAGAGGCTGGTGAAGTTGAGGATATAGAGGTAGGTTCATAGAGAAAAATAAACAGTATTGACATCCAATTTAGCCGCAATGAGTAGTGGAAAGGCATTGCATAAATACATACAGGTAAATGAGCTGCAGGTGTGGAATCACTGAGCAGAGCCTAATTAACCCAACTGCCCACAGCTGAGCTGAGAAAGCAGGCTGTGAGCAGTGGAAGGGAGTGTCCGGGAAAGGGGAGGCACAAGTGAAACCAACTCGAAAGTAAATACAGAAAACTAACAAAGTCAAACTAATCAGGAATACAATACAAAACATCAAGTGATGGTCTGAGCTCAGACACATGACAGAGCACAGATCCATATATATCCCGGGACACTGCAACATCGTAGTAACTCAATGACAGCAGTCTCTGCTGTGGCTGTCTGAGGAATAAGTGAAATCATGTGTGTTTAATTTTATTAAGTTCCAGACTTCAGAAAAGATAAAACGCACATACAGTATTTATGAAAAGTCATGGACTGGGAGACCTGTAGATTTTGTTAAAAGTTATTCACATAATAAAACCCCAGAGTCTCCATCAGACCAGCTTGATGGTTCCTGTGTTAATAAAATAAACATGTCGGTCAATAATCAATTTATTCATGAGTAGTCCTTAATTTATACATATTAAACAAAGGAGTCTGCCATGTGAAATGAAAATCAAAACTCTGATATATTACGAGCAAAAATAAACTATTTTATTGGGGTTTGCACTTAAACAAAATCTTTAAAAAGCTTTTAAAAAAAACTATTTTATGCTCCTCCAAACTGGCTGTGCCTTTGTTGATGACCTGCTTCCTCATCAGGTGTCCCTGTGCGCAATTTTGCACTGCTCTTGGCTAATGGGAGGTCATTATTGAAATGAAGTGACTGCGTCTGTTCATAATTTTGCATGTTGATAGTAGATCACTGGCAAAAATTGGCCATTCCCTTAGGCACTCTGTCTAATTTGCACACTTTGCTAATTTGCACTGCCTTAGTAAATCTGCCCCTAAGAGCGTAGTGTGTCATCACATTCCACACTTGAAATTAATTCAACTGACAGGAAAATGCAGTCTCTATTCTTGATACAGAAAGTTGAAAATATATAAAAATTAATAAAAATATTTAAAAAATTAAAAAAATACATAATAAATCTGAAAGGTGAAAATACATACAAAAAATATCTAAACCAAAAATGTAAGAATGTGAAAAACAAGAACAATTCACAAGTCTTGGATAGTCTTTAGTATAAAACAGAAAATAAAAAAGATGCATAAAGTGTAAAATATACACATAAATATAAAAATTTTATATAAAAATATGGAAACAAGTCATTCACAAGTCTGGAATTGCTGAAAATGTATCAAACAAAAATAAAGATGCAGAGAGTTGAAAAATATACATGAAAATATAAAATGTTGATCATTTTTATGTATTTTTTTCAAACTTCTGTATTTTTTATGTTTTGTTTTATACATTTACTACAGCTCAAGACAAATTATTTGTTTCCACATTTTTTCAAATTTTTTGTGTATCCTTTTTACTTTTGTATTTTTGTTATATTTGTTTTTCTACATTTGAAGACTCAAATTATTTGTTTCCACATTTTTGTTAATTTGTATTTCTATGGACCTCTTGCACAATGTAGAGTACTGTACCTCCACATTCCAGTCCACCCGCATTTCCGGTACTGCTTCCATTATATGGTTTGGACATGAACCATGTGAACATAAAGCATTTTGGACTTCTGCTGGCACCACTCTCTACCTGTAGTGCCCTAAATGGACCATAGCAATAGAGAACCTAAGGGTGCTTTCATACCTAAATTTGTTTAATTTGGTCTGAATCAGATGACAAGTTTGTTACTTTGTATCATTTTCTCCTTGGTTCGGTTCCCTTTCACACAGACAAGAATTCAAGCAGACCAAACTGTGTCACGTTAAATCCCATGAGACATACGTCAGAACCTTCTCTGTTCTTTTTGGTCAGATTTTTTTACCGCAAAAACAAGAAAGGTAAATGCAGGAAGTAGGATGACTACTGTGTAATTATGCATTTCTGGGGAGAAAAATAATACAAATCGTAGTATAATCTTGTCACAACGCGCCGCTCTCAGGCATCCACCTCAGCTGCACGCACACCTGCACCTCGTTAGTGAGGAGCTATTTATTCCACCTCGCCCTGAGCATTGGTCTGGAGCCGTCTGTTCTACTACGCGCTCAAACCCTCAGCAGGATCATCTCTCCAGTCCTGCCACTCATCGCTGCTTCACGTAAGCTGTCATTTCTCTTACCTGTTTATCAGCCTTCCCCTGTGCACAGGTGGATTCCCTGGCGGTGGATCCTCTCACCTTTGCCATCTTCTCCTCCCGCATCTCCACGCCTCGTCGTGTGCGCAGCAGGGCGCTGTCTCCCAGGCCTAAGATCCTCGGCAACGCCAGCCCCCGTACCCTCTGCAAGTAAGCATAACTCTGTATCACTCCCCCATGTGATCTGACCCAGCTCACTCTCTGTCTGTGTTTCTCCCATAGGGTTGCCTGGCCGCACGGCGTGCTGCTCTGTTCCTGGTTCTCATCGTCCACCCACAATCCACTCTCATATCTCATCCACACATCCACACATCCACACATACCTTTCTTGTTGAATAAAGCTATCAAATCAACCTGAGCCTGCGTGCGTGTTTCCTGGGTCGAGAATTATGTCAGTACGGCTCCAGCAAAGCGGCCCAGCGGACAGTGGGCTCGCACGCCGTTTTTCCACCCTCGAAGCTCGGGTGGATATGATAGCTCATCAACAGCAGGTAATATTCGATCAATTGTCTGTAATAACTTACCGGCTAGACTGTCTTGACCCCCAGCAGGCGTTCCCCCCTGCTCATCAGGGCGGCCCGGCTTCGGCCGCTTCCACGGCTGGCCAGCCTAGCTCGGGAGCGCCGACCCAGCTCACGCCGATACCAACCCCCGCTCGCTTCAACGGGAAGCTCGGTGGAGCACGGGGGTTTATCTTACAGTGTGAGTCAGTGTTCCTGCGCGTTCCCGGGGATTTCCCCTCAGACCACAGCCGAATCGGCTACATGGCTAATCTCTTGGAGGGGCGAGCGTTAGCTTGGGCTTACGCCGTCATGTCGAAGCCCAGCTACGCGAACCTCTCCTATGACCAGTTCGTGCAAGACTTTCTCGAGGTGTTTGATCACTCGCGTCGTGACAGCGTCCTCGCCGATCGGCTCCTTAGCCTTCAACAGGGAAGCCGGTCGGTGGCAGATCACGCTGTTGACTTCCGGGTGGCAGCGGAGGAGGTTGGCTGGGGAGAGGCATCTCTCTGCAGCATTTTCCTCCATAGCTTCAGTTCAGGTCTGCGGGACGAATTGGCCAGCCGGGATCTCCCAGGGCAGCTGTCCGAGCTAATCTCCCTAACTATTAGTTTGGACAACAGGCTGCAGGAGCGGGCTGCAGAGCGGAAGTCTGTCATCTGCTCGCGCGGATCCTCCGTCCGCGTACCTCAGTCTCGCCCCCTGGCGTTACCCACTCCTGAGTCCACCGATGAGAGAGAGGATATGTCGATCGGGGGCACCAGGCTCCCTCTAGCGGAGAGACAATGCCGACGGGAACTGGGAGGAGGGTGGAGGCGACCAGCATACCGTGGAGCAGTGACCGGTCAAGCCAAACGGGGGGGTCCGCGAGTCACTGTAGGAGGCCTCGCGGACTCTAACCGGTCAAATCCCCTCTCCAGTTGCACTCTGCCCATCAGATTCTGCCATAACTACACCGGGCACCTCACTCACGCACTGGTGGACTCGGGGGCAGAGCAAAACTTCACTTCCAAGAGCCTGGCAACCCGTTTGGGTATACCCTGTCAGCCATTGTCAGCTCCACTCAATCTGGTCACCCTCTGTCGCTCTCCCCTGGCGGTGGTGACGCACCGCACCAAGCCGGTGCCAATCATTATCTCTGGCAACCACCGTGAGGACCTAACCTTATATGTCTTGGCTTCCTCCTCGGACCGTGTCATTCTGGGTTACCCATGGCTGCGCCTGCACAACCCCATCCTCGATTGGTGGTCTGGTAGCGTCCTTTCATGGAGCTCCTTCTGCCTGAGCACCTGTCTCCAGTCTGTGGCCTGCGCCCCATCCTCTCCTCCACCCGCGCCGGTCTCTGCTCCTCCGGACCTCACCCTGGTGCCCCAGGAGTTTCACGACTTGGGAATGGTGTTCAGTAAGTCTAAGGCTATGTATCTCCCTCCTCATCGGCCGTATGATTGTGCCATTAATCTCCGCCCGGGGGCACCTTTACCATCCGACCACCTTTACAGCCTTTCAGCCCCTGAACGTGAGGCTATGGATATATACATCAGGGAGTTGCTCAGCGCTGGAATCATTTGTCCCTCCTCGTCCCCGCTTGGTGCCGGCTTCTTCTTTGTCTCCAAGAAAGATGGGTCCCTTCGCCCGTGTATCGACTTCAGAGCCCTTAATGACATCACGGTGAAGGACCGCTACACCCTGCCTCTGATGGACACCGCCTTCCACTCCCTCCAGGGGGCGACCTGGTTCACGAAGTTAGATCTCCGCAGTTCGGGGGGAGGTAATTCACTGGGCCCACACGTCCAAGCTCGCCTGTCACCCTGGCATCTCCCGACTGGTGGACCTCCTTCAATGCTCTTTCTGGTGGCCCGGTCTCCAAAAGGATGTCGCCAATTACGTCCGGGCTTGCCCCCAGTGTGCCACTGGCAAGTCCCCGAACTCTCCCCCTGCGGGTCTACTCCAGCCCCTGCTGGTCCCGGGCAGGCCCTGGTCGCACATCGCCCTCGACTTCGTCACTGGCCTCCCTGTCTCTAACACCTACGACACAGTTTTGACGAATGTCGATCGGTTCTCTAAGGCCACCCACTTTGTGCCACTCCGGGGTCTCCCTTCGGCATGAGAGATGGCCGACCTCCTCGTCCAACATGTGGTCAGGCTGCACGGGATTCCTTTGGACGTCGTGTCGGATCAAGGGCCTCAGTTTGTGTCACAAGTGTGGAGGTGCTTTTGTAACGCCCTGGGGGCCACGGTGAGTCTCTCCTCCGGTCATCATCCCCAATCCAACGGACAGTGTGAGCGCACCAATCAGGAGCTGGAGGCAGCCCTGCGCTGCGTGACCTCTTCCAACCCATCCTCCTGGAGCTCTTACTTGGCCTGGATAGAATACGCCCACAATACGGCACGGTCATTGGCCACTGGGATGTCCTCCTTCAGGGCGTCGTTAGGGTACGATCCCCCCTTGTTTCCCAAGCAAGAGAGTGAGTTGGCTGTTCCTTCTATTCAGGCGCATGTGAAGCGCTGCCGGAACTTGTGGACCAGGGCGCGAGAGGCGCTTTTACGCACGGCGACGCACAACAGCACCACAGCCAACCGCCACAGGACGCCGGCTCCCAGTTACCAGGTGGGTCAATGGGTCTGGTTATCATCACAAGACATCAATCTTAAGGCCGAGAAGAGGAAGTTGGCCCCATGGTTTCTTGAGCCCTTCACTATCTCCAAAATTGTCAACCCGGTGGCTGTGCATTTGGCCCTCCCCCCCTCCCTCCGTGTGTGTCCCACTTTTCATGTGTCCAAGGTCAAGCCTGTTATCTCCGACCCACTCTGTCCTCCTCCTAGGGCGCCGCCCACTCCCATGATGATCGACGGTCACCCGGCGTGGGGAGTTGCTTCCATCCTGGACTCCCGGCGCCGAGGTCGTGGGCTGCAGTACTTGGTGGATTGGGAGGGATATGGCCCAGAATGGAGGTCCTGGGTGCGCTCTTCTTTTGTGCTGGACCAAGGCCTCATCACGGAGTTCCACCGGGCGCACCCGGACAAACCAGCGCCAGGTGGCACTGTTGGGGGGGAAGTACTGTCACAACGCGCCGCTCTCAGGCATCCACCTCAGCTGCACGCACACCTGCGCCTCGTTAGTGAGGAGCTATTTATTCCACCTCGCCCTGAGCATTGGTCTGGAGCCGTCTGTTCTACTACGCGCTCAAACCCTCAGCAGGATCATCTCTCCAGTCCTGCCACTCATCGCTGCTTCACGTAAGCTGTCATTTCTCTTACCTGTTTATCAGCCTTCCCCTGTGCACAGGTGGATTCCCTGGCGGTGGATCCTCTCACCTTCGCCATCTTCTCCTCCCACATCTCCACGCCTCGTCGTGTGCGCAGCAGGGCGCTGTCTCCCAGGCCTAAGATCCTCGCCAACGCCAGCCACCATACCCTCTGCAAGTAAGCATAACTCTGCATCACTTCCCCGTGTGATCTGACCCAGCTCACTCTCTGTCTGTGTTTCTCCCATAGGGTTGCCTGGCTGCACGGTGTGCTGCTCTGTTCCTGGTTCTCATCGTCCACCCACAATCCACTCTCATATCTCATCCACGCATCCACACATACCTTTCTTGTTGAATAAAGCTATCAAATCAACCTGAGCCTGCGTGCGTGTTTCCTGGGTCGAGAATTATGTCAAATCTACACGGGGTTTCATCGTCCTGGTTATTGTTTATTACATATGTGCATACACCACTTTGAAAGCAGCCTGAAGATGCGTTCACACCAAACGCGAACAGGTGATGCAAATCAATACAAAGTCAATGGAAAGATGCGAGCACATGCGAAATTGCGCATTCGCACATTTGCGTCCAACGCTAGCTAGCTAGCGAGCTGTTAGCTTTGAGATTCTGCCGTCACCAAAGTAAAAGTATCACCATTGCAGAGTAAACTTGTTTGAAAATGAGACTCACTCACCTGGAGACAGGAGGACTGGGAGCTCTTCAGCTTAATCGGGATTTTGGAGTTATTTAACCATAGTTTCCTGCCACAGATGTGCTAGAAAGCTAGCAAGCTTGCAACGTAAACACCCATCATCTTGTGAAGTTTTGGAGGCTGAGACAACATTTTCAGGTGAGCGCCTCGTCAGATAACGTAAATCTAAGCATGCCGTTATTTTGGGATTTTCCACAGAAGGTTGAACACAACTGCAGAAGTTATAAAGGCAGCTTCGCCTGTCTGCATCTCACTCAGAAGGGGATTCATGTCTGTTCGCGTGTTTACATTGAGTTATAATGCAATCATCCCACTCGAAAAATTCACCCGTTCACGTTTGGTGTGAATGCACCTTGAGTCACACCCCCTCTACTTCCGCATATGGGACCTTAAATTGGAAAAAAGTCTCCAATGAAGTGAATGCAAAGAGAGAAATTATCTTTTGATCCCGATCAAATTTTACTACGAGTTACACATCTGATGTTTGCCGATTTAAAAGATAATTTTCCACATAATAAAATTTTTCTATTGTCATATAATAAAAGAGTAACGTTTAGTTTTTGTGAAAGAGCTTAGCGGACTATACATTCCCATTTGCCTCAGACTATACCGCCAAACACGATAATGGCGGCTCCCATCTCAAACCTCACCTCCTGTTCTGACCGATGAAAGAAAAATCCAAAGAGGAGAAAAACAACACAAATGTTTTGTATTGTATTTTTAGAGCTGGAGATAATGCATGAGAACTCACAATGTCACAACTCACAATGTACACTTTCTACTGAAGCATTATAGTGTAATGCATGCTTTTGACTCTTTATTTTATCTGAAGATGATTATGAGAAGGTGGCAGCTAGTACATAAATAAAAGTGGAAGTTCTGATCCATTGTTAACTTACTTGCTAGCAAGCAGACTACAATTACCGGACCAGTGGACTCTGGAAAAGTATGAATATAAATGATGACTGTAGGACAGTAGCAAATTTCTTTGGAAATTTGTGTAAAATGGAAATAAAGCTATTATTTCCATATTATGTAAGGATTCCTGTGTGTTCTGTATCCCTGCCTCTCTCTTCCCCTCTGATTGGACTCTTTTCCGGCACCCTTGTACACCACCTGCTGCCAATTAGAAGAGGCCATTTAAATAGGGCACTGCCCCTTCACTCTGCTGGGTGACGTTGTTCTGCACATATACCCTGTCTGAGCTCAGTATCTTTATTTATCGTGCCTTGCCGTGCTTTTGATCTTTTACCTGTCCTAGACCCAGAGACTGCTTACTGTATTAGAATTATCTGCCAGCCTTGACCTATCTGCCATGCCCTGACCCCTGCCTGCCTCTGGATTCAGGATATAGCCTCACGGACTGGATTTGGATGCCTTGGATTGTGCACACCTTCACCCCCCAAGTAAGTCAACTTAGCATCATTATCTCCACTGCTCTTCACCCTCACTCCCCAGCATTCAGGCCTGGCCAGCTTGTCCACAAGAACCCCCTGGAAACACCCCTGCAGCACCTCAGCACCTTCCTCCCTGGCAGCCTGCTTCCCCAGCATGGAGATCCTTCACCTGCTCCCTGCCGCTCTCCCCTGCAGAAGTGTAAGCACAAAGAAATTAACTTTAAAACCTCATCATACTGTTTATCAGATATACTTACCTACCCCTCTGCTCTCTCCTCATAGGGCTGCCAGATCTTCAGGTTTATCAACATTGCACATTATCTTGCACAATTATTGTAATAAATATTATTGTTCACTTCAGTTACACTGGTCAACACCAAATTAATTTTTTTAGCTGATTTGGGACAATTTTGATGTGCTGAATCCAAAAATCACATTGGTTTTGCTCAATCAGGTCAAATTTTTGAATTATGGCCACATGTTGTTTTATACGTTTTTGTTTACATGTATGGGTATTTTTGCTTTATAAGATACAAAATTCTTTTTTATGTCTTGAAATTCTCAGAATTTTGAAAAATGATGACAAAACATTCAATTTACATGTACTTACCTTTATATAAAGGTAAGTACATGCACAGTACTAAGTACTAAGTAAGTACAGGTTTTTACTTAGCACCTGACCAAGAGAAACGGATATCATTTTTGGATTCAGCAGTGCAAAATTGTCTTAAATCAGTTAAAAAACACAGACACCTTGCAAAAAAATTATTTGTGTAACCCTGTGTTATCATTTCCTCCCGTGTCTGCTTTTGGGTCATATGCCACATACCTTAACATATTATGCTCATTGTTTGTGTTTGTCAGCAATGTTCAAGAGTAGCAGTTGGGAATGACTTGTTTTTGCGTGATACAAGTCTTGGCGTATCATTAAGTAAACAAACAAATCACAATATTTTGTTGCTTATTGTTATCAACATATAAATTACACGTGTAGAACTGTTGTAGAAAAGCAAAAAGTTCACTCAAGTTCATGCAGAAGCTATGATGAATATGGCACATCAGGATGTCTAAGGCACATTGGGCCTGTGACAGTCACTGCAGTATTCACTGGTTCTGTGTTCCCTCTTGCATAATATTGCTTAAATAACAAATTAAGGACAAATTCAAGTAGTTTCATCTGAGGTAATTCAATTTGAAAATCCCCTGCTTTTAAAAAAAATTACTGTGATTAAGACCTAGATATGTTTAGGGACATACAGTAGGGCTTATGAAAAATAATAATTTGTTTTGTCTGATGCCTTTACCATTTGATGCCAAATCACTTCTTTTACTCCCGGGCTTATCTTTACATATGCAATCCCTTTCATTTTGTTACTGAACTGTGCACTGACTCACTCCTCTGACCTTGAAAACAGAGGTTTTCTTTGCTTTGAGCTTGATCCTGTTGTCATTTGCCATTAGCCTCACATCAGTCCTAGGAGATCTGTGGACTGACCCCTCATCAAATCATTTACTTCAGTGAATCAATTTGGCCTCACAGATGCAGTATATTAATCAGAGGACCTGACTACTTAAAGGCTCAATCAGTGGGGGAGGAAGAGGAGAGAGAATTAGAGCCACAAATTTATCCTTAAATAACTTGCTGCTGTTTCTGTGGATCACACCATTCAGATTTTTTTAGATTACAACCTAGGATGAGTCATGAAAATAAACTTACTCACTTTATTTGGTTTGTGCTAAAGATATCCAGTATACAGGCATGTGCACAGATAGACCCAGGTGGTGCTCTTAGCACCTGCGTCTTTACCCTCTACCCTCTGAAGTGCCCTTCTGGAGAGTTTTTTTTTTTTTTTTAGGGTATATGAACAACACAGAAGACTTATGGATGTAGTGAAGGAGAACATGGGGAGGGCTGGTCATACAGGTGCATCTCAATAAATTAGAATGTCAACAAAAAAGTTGATTTATTTAGGTAATTCAATTAAAAAAATTAAACTTCTATATTATATTGTCATTATACAGAGAGTGATATATTTCAAGTGTTATTTATTTTAATTTTGATGATTATGGCTTACAGCCCATGAAGACCCCAAATTCAGTTTCTCAAAAAATTAGAATATTACATAGAATTAATTAAAAAAAATAGTTTTTAATAGAAATGCTGGCCAACTGAAAAGTATGTCCATGTACACATTCAATACTTAGTTGGGGCTCCTTTAAGATTAATTACTGTATCAATGTGGTGTGGCATGGAGGTGATCAGCCTGTGGCACTGCTGAGGTGTTATGAAGGTCCAGGTTGCTTTAATAGTGACCTTCAGCTTGTCTGCATTGTTGGGTCTGGTGTCTCTCATCTTCCTCTTGACAATACTGCATAGATTCTCTATGGGGTTTAGGTCAGGAGAGTTTGCTGGCCAATCAAACACAGTGATACCATGGTTAATTAACCAGGTTTTGATACTTTTGGCAGTGTGTGTTTGTGTGTGGGGGGGTGCCAAGTCCTTCTGGAAAATGAAATCAGCTTCTCCATAAAGCTTGCCAGCAGAGTGCTCTAAAATTTCCTGGTAGATGACTGTGCTGACTTTGGTCTTGATAAAACACAGTGGACCAACACCAGCAGATGACATGGTTCCTCAAATCATCACTGACTGTGGAAACTTCACACTGAACCTCAAGCAACTTAGATTCCGTGCCTCTCCACTCTTTCTCCAGACTCTGGGACTTTGATTTCCAAATGAAATGCAAAATTTACTTTTATCTGAACAGAGGTCTTCTGAACAGATGGTCATTCGTCTGTTGGATGTGTTTACAAAGGGTGACACCAACGCCAAACAAGCGGCCCTGAGTGCACAGAAGGAGAGCTGCCCGGAGGGGGGCAGCAGCCGGACTCGCCTCAGATCCTCGCCCAACCGGAGACTACGGAGGCTGCTGCGGAGTTGCAGGAGAGGGAGCCCATGCATGCAGAGAACCTTGGGGCACAACAGCCGGGCACGGATGTTATCAACAACATGCAACAACAACAACAAAGCACACCAGATGGGGGAGAAGAAAAAAAGGACTGCTTTAGTACCCATGCTAAGTATCAGTTTACTGGGGTTACAACCAAGCCGATGGGTGAAGAGTCCGCAGCAGTAAACGACACGGGAGAGACGCCGGATGCCTTCAGTACCCACGACCAGCTTTTGACTACGGAAACAACAGCAGTGGAGTCGGGTGAAGGGTTTGTGACAACCACGGAAAAGACAGAACTGTTACGGCACAACGGAGGTCCTAAAACGGATGGAAATGTGGCACCACCATGATCACAGTGGCATATGAGGCCGAGCAAGGTGCCACTCAAAGTCATGGACTGAGTTTGAGTCCATACCAATGAGAGATTGGGACAGCGGCAGACCAACTCACGGCCGACGAGACCGCGCACACCATTGAGGATAGTGGTACAGCCGGGACCAGTGTGCTTCAGACTAACAGGTGGTTCGGTTCAGCACGCAAACCATCTCCAGCGTGTCCAAGTAATGGCTCCAGATGGCGAGGCTTCACAAGAGTCAACGGATGCAGTGTGGGACTTGGGCCCCAACATTATGTAGATCAGTCCTGGTTTTGGGGGCCCAGCATCTCCAGGGGCACGTCCACTGCGGGCCCGATACAAGCCCCTCATGCAGAGCCGCCTTCCCCATGGAAGACTGTTAAAAAGAAGTGACTGTTTAGTTTGGAGAACGACTAAAGAAAAGTGGCATAATAATCCACTTAGCCGCGTCAGGTCAAGTGGCGGTCCACCCGTTGACCCTAGTTAAGGATGTTAATGTTGTTTATGCCAAATTGGGGAGGGTTACTGTAGACAAATCCCTCTTAACCTTCAGTGAAAAACCAGGCTGGATCAGGGTTTCAGCAAATTTAATTACACTGGCCAGTGGAGAATAATACAAAAATAGTCTCAGAGCCTATTCGTGCACCATTCTGACTCAGACACACATCACTCAGTTCTTTAACCCCTTTGTGATCAAAGAGGTGGAGGAGCAATTGTCCATCATGATTGGTCCAGTACATGTGGTCAAAACTTGGTGTACAGATTATCTCTTTCTCAGGAACCATGATGCTCACTGAGTACCAGTCACACGGGAGCCACACAAGATGAACTAAAAACAAGATGATAACTAATGCAGTTGCATCCTTGACACTTTTACACAGACTCTGAGACAAAACAGATTACAAATATAAGACAAATATGAAATTTTTCGATCATTCTTTCATGCAAGGCATCAAAAAAAAAGAATGGTTCATGGCATCTAAAACCCCATCTGGAAGCTATGCTGAGCTTCAATGCATTTGTGTGCAACAGATCCTAACTAGCTAACAACGGGTAAAGTCCGCCATTGGCCCTGCTGCCCCAGGCACTGGCAAAACGTTTTAGTCCTTTAGGAGGAGAAATGGAACAATAAAGTCATTAATCAATAAAGAAAATCATCAATGGTAAAAAAACAGTGAAAGCAAAATGATGATAAAATAATAATAAAAGGATAATGGCTCCCATTAGGAGGAATAAACAGTGCCAAATTTGCTGACATTGCCTGTGAAAAAGTGATTGGTGATTCACAGTAACCTTGTGGTAGTCTGGTGAATGTGTACCTCTTGTTTTCAAATGTGAATGCAAACCAAAACTGATGATCTGGATGTATGGTATGCTGAAAAAAGTGTTGCTGATGTCTATTACTGTGAAATAGTTCATTTGTGGTTGTAGGTCGTTCAACAAAGTGTGTGGGACAGTGACTGAAACAGCTCTTTGTTTACTGCCTGAAGGTCCTGGACCATTCACCATCTGGAAGATGGTCCAGCTCTCCTCACAGGAAACAAAGGTGTGTTACATGGAGAATTTGGGCATGGTATAATGACACCTGCTTCTTTCAGGTCCTCTATGACCAGTTTAATGGCTTCTTGGGCTTCAGGATGTAGAGGATACTGTCTTTGGTAAGGCCTATAATAAGATTTAGCATTTATTTTAACAAATTCTGCATTTTTTAAACTTACATCTGCCTTTCCTGTTGACCACAGAGAATTTGGGATTTGTGAGAGTGTGTGTGTTCCTCTCCTTCTGTTAATGTAAAAAAAATGATCACATGAGTGAGTTGGCGACATCAATATGCACTTCTTTCTGCACTGTGGTCACCCAGTTCAAAGGCAGTGAGTAGGTGTCCAGTTTTGAGGAATATTGAACTCTTGGATCAGGAGTTTGTTTCCAAGATTGACCACATTACTCTGCTGTCGTTACAAAGCATCCAACATCCTTCCAGTGCATGTGTTTGGGTTTGACTAGTGGGATGTGGGGCGCCACCCAGTGTTTAAAATGTCTGTTGTCGATTGTTGTCGATTTGGGCGGATGCACACCCAGCGACCGGCAGCGGGTGAAAAAAGTTTGACGTCTGTGTCTCTGTTTTTATGCACTTTAATGTGTTTTAATGTAATTCTCTGTGCCGTTTTTGTCCTTGAATGTTTGTGGACTATATAACGAAGAGCTCTCTGGTTCCATCAGTATGGATTTCCTTCTTGTTTTTGCACTGTCGTTTCTTTCTTACCAGCTCTTTGTCTTGGAGGTAAGCGCGATCGCGATCATGCCGGGAAGGACGCAGTATTCCAGAGACATGTTTCTGCATTTAAACATGGATAATGCAGCATCTGTGTTTGAGTCTGTGCCGCAACTGCCGGACTTTATTTTAAGAGATTTTCATGGACACAGCAATGAAAAGAGAGACAAAAGGAGGAAACGCAGAAAGCGTGGAGGAGTAAGATTAAGCCTGAAGAGGCGTCAGCTTAACCGCTTTTCTCTTCCTTCTATTATTATGGGGAACGTACAATCCCTGAGAAATAAAGTGGATGAAATTCAAGGAAATGTCCGATATCAGAAGGATTTCAAGAACTGTTGTGTCATGGCTTACACGAAGAAGTGGGTTGCGGCGCATGACCAGGATGCGGACCTGAGTATTGATTGCTTTGGAGCCCCACTTCGCTCGGATCGGCAGGAAGAGGTAATGGGGAAATGTCAGGGGGGCGGTGTATGTTTGTATATTAATAAACAGTACTGTACATCTGTCACGGTCAGAGAGCACATCTGTTCACCAGATGTGGAGCTTCTGTCCGTGTCACTACGTCCCTTTTATCTGCCCCGCGAGTTCCCCCAACTTTTTATAATAACTGTGTACATTCACCTGAGGGCAGATGCTGCCTCCGCCTCCAGCAACCACTTTGATGTGGTACAGCGGTTGCAGTCAATTTTCCCAGACGCTCCAAATTTTATACTTGAGGATTTTAACCATGTGTCTCTAAAGAAGACACTTAAAAACTTTTATCAGTATGTCTCCTGCCCAACCAGGCGAAAAAAAGACATTGGACCTGTGCTACGGATCCATAGAGAGGGCCTTTAAATCTCTTCCCCTTCCTCCTTTAGGATCCTCAGATCACAACTGTGTACATTTGCTGTCCACATATAAAACTGCTCTCAAAAGAGGCAAGGCGAAGACCAGAGACATAGACGTATGGACAGAGGATTCAGTGCACTGCCCCCAGGAATGCTTTAACTGTACGGACTGGGAGGTGTTCACGCTCGCCTGCGGAGAAGATTTGGACTCTTTAGTGGACGTGACATGCTCATACATGGCTTTCTGCAGAGACATGATCGTTCCACGTAAACGTGTCAAAATATATCCCAACATGGGTTACAAAATCAGTTAAATCCTACTTACAGAGGAAAGCACTTGCCTTTAAACAGGGGGTTGTTTCTGAGCTGCAGGTTGCCACAAAAGAGCTGAAGACTGAAATTTTAAGAGCAAAACAGAATTATAAAACTAAGTTTGAAAGCAAGATGGTAACAAAGAAGCTTGGTTCAGCCTGGTCCAGTATGAAAACTATTGCAGGCCTTCAGAGCACAGAGCGCAGTAATCGTGTGTTTTTAGATGGTTTTAATCCAGACACAGAGCTGGCTAATGCTCTTAATTGTTTTTATGGTCGTTTTGATTCCTTTGATTTTAGCACAGAAACCCAAGATTTGAAACAGAAACTCAAAGACAATCAGCACTTTAATATTGAGGTGCAGGATGTTAAAAGGGCGTTCTGCGCTGTAAAAGTGAACAAAAGTCAGGGCCCTGATAATATATGTGGGCGCTTGGTAAAGTCCTGTGCACATGAACTGAGTCTTGTGTTTCACATTTTCAATAAGTCCTTACAGACACAACATGTGCCTAAGATCTGGAAAGAAGCCGTGGTTGTCCCCGTTCCAAAATCCAGCTGTCCTAAAACGGTAAATGACTTTAGACCAGTTGCTTTTACTTCAATTTCAATGAAAATTTTTGAAAAATTGGTCAGATTTGAGGTCCTAAAGCAGACTGAGCATGCATTGGATCCTCTGCAGTTTGCCTATAGGCCTCACAGAGGAGTGGAGGATGCCACTGTCAACTCTGTTTAACATGCTTTTTAAACATCTGGATTGTAATGGAACACACGCTAGGCTTTTATTTGTGGACTTTTCTTCCGCCTTTAATACAATCCAACCTCATATTTTAGTTGAAAGGCTCCTGCAACAATTTGATTTGAGTAATAATCTGGTGGGTTGGATTCTGGATTCTTTAACCAACAGGACACAGAGAGTAAGGGTCAATGGTACATTGTCTGACCAAAAGTGTTCTTCTACTGGCTCTCCTCAGGGGTGTGTGTTGTCACCACTACGGTACTCTTCATCCTGTACACAAACATGTGTCGGAGCAGACATGACAACAGACACATTATAAAGTAGGCTGATGATTCAGTTGTCAGTCTCCTCCAGGATGGTGAGAGTGGCCACGGCCCAGTAGTTGATGACTTTTCTTCACTGGTGTGAGGATTCCTGCCTGCAGCTGAATATGACAAAAACTAAAGATATGATTATTGACTTTAGGAGGAAAACTCCCAGGCACAAAGTCACTGTACTAAAAGGCCAGACCACTGAATGTGTACTATCCTACAAATAGCTTGGGACAATTATTGATAGTAATTTAAACTTTGAAGAGAACTGTGAAAGGGTCTGTAAAAAGGGTCAGCAACATTTGCATTGTTTAAGGAAACTTGCATGCTTCCAAATTGACCGAACCATAATGGCAATGTTTTATTGGGCTTTTATTTCTGTTTTATCCTTTTCTTTAGTGTCATGGTTTGGTCAGATAAAACTGAAACAGAGGAAATCCTTGGATCAGGTTGTTAGATGGTCCAGTCGTTTGCTTGGTGAGTCACAGCTGAGCCTGACATCCCTGTACACCAGACAGGTACAGAGGATTGCTACCTCCATTTTAAATGATGACTCCCACCCTTTGCACTGCCACTTTCAGCTTCTTCCCAAAAAGTAAAACCCAGCACTACAAAAACAGCTTTGTTCCTGCTGCTGTTAAAGAGTTGAAAAAGATGTAACAATATATTGCACATAATTTAGTTACCTATTTATTAATTTTATTTTATATTTACTTATTTTTGTAGGTTTTTTATTTGGGTTCTAAATCTTTTATTGGGTTTTAGACTTTTGAGTTTTTAACCTCTCTGACTAGTCTTTAACTTTTTAATATGACCCTTCTCTCTTATCTCTTTGTTTTTTCTCTTATCTCTTTGTCCTATGTCCTGATTGGTGGAGCCTTGAATACTTTTATCATGTTTATAGTCAGTTTCATGTGTGCCTGTGTTTGTGTTCATGTTGAATGTAATTGTGGTTTGTAAATATGGATGTCACCTGACTGCAAAACAAATCTACCTACGGGTACAAATAAATTAACCTGAACCTGAACCTGAACCTTGTCTTCATCACACAACAAAACAGATGCTCAAACATAGCCCCTCGGTGACCAGTACAGATTTTTAATCACCAGTCTGGAGGATGGATTTGCAAGGAATGTTTTTTCATAATTTGGATCTGCGTCACTCACATGTCTGTCATATATACTGCAACAATATTGGTCTGTGGCCTGCTGTGTAGTTGGGATGTTGGACTCAAAATATTGCATAGTTTTTGTGTGCAGGTCTGATGTCATTGAGCTTGATCCAGCCAAAACCAAAGCAGGGAGTAACAGTACCTTGGCACATTGAAATCCCACAATGCATTTACTTCTGTCACATATGGAAAATGTGATGCTCTCATACCGTTCTCCATTGGGAAACTTTATTGTAATGTCCTGAACCTTCAATGTCACTTCAGGTAAACACTGCATTGTTAACATCAAGTCAAAGTCAGGTAAATGGATGTCTGTCGGCCAGCTCATCCCATGCCTCCCTCCATTCCACTAGGGTCCAGTGCCACTCTGAAAAATAGAACTGGGGGGAAGCCCCCCACCCCCGCATGTCAACAATCACACAATTTCAGTTTTTTTTTCCTTTTTCTTTCCTCTCCTCCTCTATTATCTCTGCATGTTTGGCATCAGTTAACACATCGCCAAATGCACAGGTGCGGTATGTGACCAAATGTTTGCGGATGTAATCAGCTATATGTGGGTGCACGTTTTGCAAAAAGACACTTTTCAAATGCCGTCAATAAGGTTCTACACCATAATCATTAGCAGCCTTAGTTAAATCAGAAAGCCTATCAAAACCTCTTGTAAACTGGTTCTATAAGATTCAACACTTTCATCGTTACCTTGTTTGTGGTTTGGATCGTCCTATATAAGCTGTATTTAACCCTTTGAGTGTGAGAATTTGTGTGCCCCTAGTGGCAGAGCATGGCGCTGTGCCTGTCAACTAATTCTGACATCAGTGTACTCCCCAGCTATACTGATGATTTGTACTGATCATGCCAGTTCAGAAGGTGGCAGACACACGTTGGAGGAATCATGGCTGACATGTAATACACCAAAGAAGAAGAACTCCTTATTTCCCTTTCCTGTATTCCCTTCTTATAGCTCAGAAAGGTAATATGGCCGCCATCCATTGTTGTGCACCGTCACTTTGATGGCTTCGTACATAGAAAATAGCCGCGGGATACAAACAAAATTTATGTGGGATAATCATAAGACTTTGTAGATGTTGTAGAGAGCGTAAATGACCTACAGAATGCAAAATAATAACCACAATGGATGAAAACAGACCAACCACGGCAGCAAGCGAGTCCCCTTCGCCACCGGTAAGTGACAAATTTCTTTGTTTTGTTTTTTTTACATTGTACTGATTTCTTGTTCATATATTTTGAAGATAAGATGATCAAGTACCCCTGTACAAAAAATGGTGTCTTTTCCATAGCGCACGGAGGAGGAGATAAGGACGAGGATTTACGCGGTGGGTTACACCACACACACCTTTATTAAACACCCACAACTGATAGACAGTTTAAATGCATAACATACACAAAGGCTCAAGGAGTCCTCCAGGATGCTCGACAGTCTGGGTGAGAATACATACAGATTAGACTCACCAGACTGGATCTGTCCGAGTAAATCCAAAAGCTCCAAGTGAATAGTCCTTTAACATGACTCCATATGGTGAACGAAGACCGTAGATGAAGTGCAATGACCCAGCAATGCATGAGTGGAAAAAGGCTCCTTCAGTACAAGCATTACTGGTGTCACAGTCCGTGTGCTGACTGTGTCTGCACTCGGTGTGCGGTAGTCTCCAGTTCTCTCCTCTGGCGCACCTCCAGGCTTTTGTTGTGACAGCATGTCGGCGGGGCTTCCGGCTGTCAAGAGTGGAGCTCGGCTGAACGGTGGGATTCCAATCAGCTGATGGCCCTTCATCAGCTGGTTAATCTGTCAAGCGCTATTTAAGGGAGCAGCCCTGTTTGCTCGGGGCTGCGACCTTGTTTATGGATAACGCTGGTCTCCCCAACGTTAGACTGGAGTCCCTATGTCCCGGCTCCAGTCATCCTCTGACTCCTCTCTGCTTTCTGTAAGTTTATTCCTTAATCAGTGTTTATCGTCAGTGTATCCTTGTCTTGGTCCTTATTTGTGTTTAGCCCCTCGTGGCTCATTATTTTATACCTTTTGTCATTGTTTAATAAATACGCAACTCACTGGTCGCCTATAGCATCTCATTGCAGTCCGTGAGGGCTGCACCGTAACAGGAGGTCGCAGCCAAACAAGACGCCGGTGACTGTGAGTTTTGCCTCATTTGGACTTGTTGTTTTCCCTGTCTGGGTACCTGTGTGCTGGGAGATTATGTCATCACTCAGGGGCCACGCTCGGAGCCTGGGCTACGAGCTGGTGGAGGCCCTCGACTATATTGATGGAACCCTTTTCACCGCTCGCCTCTACGACACTCCCAGCGATGTACGCTGGCATCTGGACCTCGCTGAAGCAATCATAAACCGCCATCCTCGCTACTTCAACCACCCTGAAGTCACGGCGAGGAGGGCGGACGTCTCTGTGCTCCGAGAGAGACTCCGTGGGCTGGAGGGAAACTCCGGCAGGAAGCCGAAGAGAAGGCACCCTTGCTCCTCGCTTTGGGATCCCCTTCCTGTCCCTGATCCAGTCCAGCAGTTCGCACCACCCAGGGGTCATCCCCAAAGGAATGAGACGTCAGTCGGGATTCCCCCGGAGAAGTTACAGCTGACAGGTATTACCATCCGGGACCGAGTGGCTGCAGCTCGCTCCGCCGTCCACCCCACACAGATCATGAAGCATGTGACGGTGGCGGTCAGGCTGGTGGAGAGGAATCCTGAACTGTGTGATTATCCTGAATATGCTGACCTGCTCACCTCTGTTTCTGCGCAGGAGCAGCGTTTTCCTAACCTCACCTTTGCCTCGCCCTCAGCCAGTAAACGTTGTTTCCATGCAGATCGCACACCTCAGCGAGAACCCCATCCGGATCCAGTTCCAGGTAGCCACACAAACTCTGTCTCCCAGCCAGCTGCAGCCTCCGTGTCTCGCCAACGAGGTAAAACAGCCGCCTCCACCCCCAGGTCATCTCACTCAGCTGTTCCATCAGCTCCTCGTTCCCGGTTCACCTCTGCTGTTTCTCCCTCCTCCTCGACGTTCACCCCAGCTGCTGTGAGCTCCACGAGTCCGTCTCCGGATGCTCCCGTTCCTGATCCGGTGCGAGAGGCTCCTCTTCATATTCCCGGGGGGTCCTCCATGTCCATCCAGCAGGGGAAGGGAAGGTTCAAGTTCACTGCGGCGGGTCCCATCAGCCCTCCGGGAATCAGGCAAGTGTCTATTCATTCTTTTCCTGTATTGGGTGAATTACCTTGTTTGATTCCTGGGGGTGGAGTTTGGGGTTCACAGCCCCCTGAGCTTCCTCCACCTGCTGCAGAAATTAATTATGAACCTGCCGCCTTTGTGTCTCCTTCCCCTGAGCGTTCCTTGGTGCCAGGACTACGCCGGCGGACGAGGAGGGAGCCTGCGGGCCTGGAGAGCCTGGATCCAGCCCCGCAGCCATGACATGGGCAGAGGAGGAGAGTGGACTGCAGATTGGAGCCTGCGTCTACGAGCAAGCGTCCCCTGGTCTCCACGGAAGGACAGTCAGACCCTGCAGGTCACGGAGCCCCTGCCATCATGCTGTGCGGGCCCTCAGTGTGGACATCTGTGTCAGGGAATCTCCAGACTGTGGACTCCATCATGCTGGCTGTGGAGCCCGCCGTAGCCGAGTGGGAACCAAATGACGACCTTCTTCCGTCTGAACGCGGATCGTCGAAGTCCTGGACGGTGACAGAACTTGACAGAACTTGAGATCAGGCAAGTGCTCTATTTTGTCTTTCTCCTCTCAATTCTGGAGCATTCTTGCCTGTCTCCTCGGGGAGACGAACCGGCTGCTGCATCCGGGCTTGTCTCACTGGGCTCTGTCGCTACCGGTGATCCTGACCTCTGTTCTTCTTCTTCTCCTGAGCCTTCTCCCAGGGTCACCGGTGCGGAGTCGAGCCTGGTAGCTGTGCTGGAAGATCCGGGTTCGGGTTTGGAGGCCGTCCCTGGTGCTGCACCGACCCAGTCGGGGTCCATCGCTGGTGCGGCATTGACCCAATTGGGGTCCGATGTGGGTGCAGTTGCGACCCAATCGGGGTCCATTGCGGGTGCAGCATTGACCCAATCAGGGTCCGTCGTGGGTTGTGTTCCGGCCCACTTGGGGTCCGACATGGATGCCACGCTGACCCAGTCCGGGTCCGTCATGGACGCTGCTCTGACCCAGTCGGGGTCCGTCGTGGGTGCGGCATGGTCCCACTGGGGACCCAAAGTGAGCGCAGTGCCGGTCCGTGTGGGGTTCAGAGAAGGAGCTGCAGATGCTTCGCCGATTAGCGCCGGACTGGTCCCTTCCCCTTTCCCCGTCCCCTTTTCTCTTCCACCTGGGGCCGCTGGGTTTCTTCGCTATCGGCTCGGCTCCCTCGCTATCCCTCTCAAAAGGGAGGCCGTCTCCAGATTCTCCCCTGCGGTCCTGGTGGCGGAATGGCGCGGGTCGGCCACCTGAGAAACTGCTTCGCCCGTTTAGCGTTCTGGGTCGGCCACCCGACAAACTTATCTTTCTGTTCGGCGATCTGGTCCGGTTGCCAGAAGTACTGTTTATCCAGGCCGGGGACTGGGGTAGACCGCCCAAACTTTTCCTTTTTCCCCTGCCGGCGGTTTGGATGCTTGACGCAGGAAGACCCCCTGAACTGTTTGCGTTCATGCCATCGTGCTCTGCTTGCTGTCATCCCTGTGTTTTTTTTTTTCTCCCCCTGCTCTTCTGTAATTTTTGGGATGCACTGGTATGTTTATTATGGGACTGTGTATTTCGCCGCTGTTTGGCATGTTTTTTTTTCTTTCCCCTGGGGCCTGTTATTTTGATTTGTAGGCTTAGTATTTTTATTTGTGGCCTGTAGGCTGTATGTTGTGTTCGCCTGTATTGTCCTGCCTATTTTTTCACATGTGTGCATTATGGAGTATTGTTTGTTTTCCCATGCTCTGTAGTTGCCCGTGTTTGTATTTTCTGTATTTCTCCTGGTTCTGGCCCTCCTTGGCCTTTTTTCCCCTCCTCCCTCCCTGGGGCGGTCCCATGGACCTTCCAGGTGGGGGGTCTCGATGTTACACCGCGTCTGGAATCAGCTTCGTGAACGGGGGCAACTGTCACAGTCCATGTGCTGACTCTGTCTTCACTCGGTGTGCGGTAGTCTCCCGTTCTCTCCTCTGGCGCACCTCCAGGCTTTTGTTGTGACAACGTCTCGGCGGGGCTTCCGGCTGTCAAGAGTGGAGCTCCGCTGAATGGCGGGATTCCAATCAGCTGATGACCCTTCATCAGCTGGTTAATCTGTCAAGCACTATTTAAAGGAGCAGCCCTGTTTGCTCGGGGCTGCGACCTCATTTGTGGATAATGCTGGTCTCCCCAACATTAGACTGGAGTCCCTACGTCCCGGCTCCAGTCATCCTCTGACTCCTCTCTGCTTTCTGTAAGTTTATTCCTTAATCAGTGTTTATCGTCAGTGTATCCTTGCCTTGGTCCTTATTTGTGTTTAGCCCCTCGTGGCTCATTATTTTGTACCTTTTGTCATTGTTTAATAAATACGCAACTCACTGGTCGCCTATAGCATCTCATTGCGGTCCGTGAGGGCTGCACCATAACAGCTGGCTCCTCAAATTGGGCACACCTGGGTGATGAGTGGGGAGATGGCACACGGGAGCGCGAACAGCTGGCAGGAATAGAGAGGGAGCGTGGCCAGACCAGCAGACAGTTAGACAGCACTCACTCTGGTGAGCCCAAGAGGCTGCCTCACCATTGCTGGCCAGAAAGCAGTGGCTATGGGTATGGAAAAGCACACAGAAATACATACTAACATACATACAACGTGGCATGTACCCACAGAGAGGCCAGGACCGAGCCGGGGGAAACCAAGCCAGCTCGGTTCCTGACAGAGCCCCCCCCTTTAAGGGGTGGATGCCCAGACACTCAAGGTAACATCCCAGACCCCCCTCCTCCACCCAACAAGAACAAACAACACAAACCCGGGTGGGAGGTAGGGGGAACAGGAAAGGTGGGACACAACACCCCACCCAGGGACTACAATTAAACCCCCCCCCCCCCAAGTCCATGACATAGATGAGGCCCAAAGCCAGCCCGTTGCACCCACGGTGACACGGCCTGTGGAGGGGACCACACGATGACCTCAGACCTCAAGGGAGCTGGACCCACGACGTCATCAGGCGGAGAGACTGGCTCAACGAGGACCCCTGGAGATGGTTGTTTTTCTCCGGCAACCCTAGAAAAGGGCTCAACAGTGGCAGAAGAAACAGGGTCATTAGAGTCGCCAGCAATGGCAGAGCCTGGCAAGGGAAGTTCAGACGCAACTACGCCCTGCACCTGATTCTCCTCACCTAGAGCCAGACAAAATCTCTCGAACACTGCTATCAGAAAAACAAGAGAGAAAACTTGCCTGAGCTCGAGCTCCACCGCTGTCCAGGACTCCATCAATCCTGACGATGAACACTCGGACTCGGCCTCAAGGAGGTCCAGCTCAGGCTCCCAGTCCGTTGCGGACGTCTCCACAGCTGGCAAGATGGTGTTAGCAGTCCTGTTGTCCTCCTGCAGTGGCTCCAATGTTGGGGATTCCACCGGTGTGGCTGCAGGGAGATGCCTCCATGTGGGCCCCTGGGCAGGACATCCAGGGCCCCAACCTCCTCCACCGTCTGGTGGCTCGGTTCTTGGACCGACAGGCATGGGGAATTAAAGGAGGTGACATAGAGGGGTTAGGAGAAGGGTTATTAGCTGCAGCTGGTAGAGAGAGCCCAGCGGACTGCTGTAACTGGGTCCCTCTCCAGGGAAACAGACAAGGTTTATTGTCATCAAAATGGAATGAATGAAAAGACACTTGCCTGTCATCCTGGTCTTCGATGTTTACTGCTGCAGCTGGCAGGCTGTCATCCCTCTCTGTGTCCACGGTGATTCGGTCCTCTTCAACAGGTGGAGGAGGAGTCATCTCCATGGCAACGGAGGTGGGCGTTCCATAGGCGGCCCAGTCCAACCTCGCAGGAACTGTACGGGTGATGGCTGCTGATGGGGGAGAAGGACTCTCACGGCGCCGTCTCTCAGGACGACGTTGAGAGCTGGGTGCTGGAGCTGGAGGAGCCAGAACGGGAGAGGGCATCTCGCTCTGGCGGGAGGCAGAAAGAATGGAGCCCCGGGAGCGCTTGACCCTCGACGCGAGCTCAGTCTTCCTAGGGGATTTCCTCACCCCTTTGCTGCACCCACGCCGCAGCGCTGCCGACCGGTTAATCCTCTCCATTCCCTCGGCATGCCGAGCAAGCTGAGGGCACCACTGGACCTCTGCCTCCACCAGACCTACGTACCAGAGAATGTCCTCCAGGGTAGGATACACGCTGGCCGATGCGATGAGCCCATCGATGTCCATCAATGCTCTGCAACAACCTTCTCAAGCTCAAAGGATAGCTGCGGGGCACCGAATCCATGGCCAATTCCAACACAGGTCAGTCCCAAAAAATAATACACAAAAAGGAAGGGGAGAAGGATGTGTGGGTGTACCCGCTAAATCCTTTTATTCGGGCTGGGCCATTCTGTCATGACCTCCTCGTGTGCTTTTCCATAGCGCATGGAGGAGGAGATAAGGACAAGGATTTACACGATGGGTTTCACCACACACACCTTTATTAAACACCCACAACTGACAGACAGTTTAAATGCATAACATACACAAAGGCTCAAGGAGTCCTCCAGGATGCTCGACAGTCTGGGTGAAAATACCAGGGAAACCGCACACACAGATTAGACTCACCAGACTGGAGCTGTCCGAGTAAATCCAAAAGCTCCAAGGGAATACAGTCCTTTAACATGACTCCATACGTTGAACGAAGACAGCAGATGAAGCAATGCATGACTGGAAAAAGGTTCCTTAAGGACATGCATTGCTGGCACACAGGAGTGCAAACAGCTGGCAGTAATAGAGAGGGGGCGTGGTCAGACCGGCAGACAGTTAGACAGCACTCATTGCAGCGTGAGCCCAAGAGGCTGCCTCACCGCTGCCAGCCAGAAAGCAGTGGCTATGGGTGCGGCAAAGCACACAGAAATACATACTAACATACATACATTGTGGCACGTACCTACAGAGAGGCCAGGGCCGCGCCGGGGGAAACCAAGCCGGCTCGTTTCCTGACAAACGGTGTCAAAAGACTGAACCATTCTTTGTGTAAATATGTCCAAAGTCCGCTTTTGACTGAGTTATGTAATTCAATATAGCTGGCATGGCATTATGCAAATTAGATGCAGAAAATCACTCCTATCTGAAACTTTGGATCATATTTTACATCTTTCTAATTGACAGTAAGCCATTTTCTCTTACCACTTTAAAGTTATAGCCTTGGGAAGTTCTGACATCTGATCTGACTAGTTTCTTGGAAAAAAATCTTTACCACTGTTGACCACTAGGTGTTATATTGCAATATGGCGACAGTCACACTCAAAGCCTTAAAAGTTGAATCATAAGATATTGTTCAGTGACAACATTTTTCATAATCTTCAATTTTATTGATCGTATTGATGGTGAGTGTGGAGTGAACATGTGTGCATATCTACATAACTCTTGGGCACCCCGGTGTGGCCGCTCCGGGTAGAGATGAGCAGAGGCGAGGTGACATCAGCCGCAACTTCTCCAGCCTGGAGTTCTGTGAGATCGGGGTATGGGATAAGCAGCGGGGAGTATGGAGGAGGAGGAGCAGAAGCACAGCCCCCTGACCCCACGCCAGACTCATCATGCATCATAGAAGAGATAAAACACATATTAGTCAAATCTTTTTCCTTCCTTTTACCATGGTCAAGTTTTCAGATGTATTATCAGATTTTGATTTTACCATCCAAGTCAAGTCCAAGTCAACCTGTCACCCCCCTGTTTTTTTTTTCTTTTTCATCTGAAGCCGCTGTTACCCCTCAGTTGGAGAAATAATGCAACTATGAGCTAGAGAATACAATTACACAGCAAAAGTCAAATATAAGTCAAATGAAATAGACAAATGCTGTTTACCTGCCTTCAGTCATCCCAAACAAAACAAAAATCAAATTTTCTTGCTCTGCTGGCTGGTATTTTTACTTAAAATAAGAGAAAAATTCTGGCAATTGATAATATTAGTTAAAAATAAAGACATCTGTCAACAAAGCAAGATTGCATTGCTTAATACAAGTAATTATCATGAAGCCAGTAAAATCCCACAGAAAACTGCACAACAAATGAAATTACTGTCAAAGCTATCTTGAGATTAAAAAAAAAACAACAGGCATCTTATACCTTTCATCTTACCAAAATCCCCAGTTCAGTGTGATCTTATTACTGCTCCAGCACAACACAAGTTAGTCCTTCATACACAGATAGCAAGCCCCAGATAAGCCCACACATATTAGTGAAACAATCCCAAAGTCGCTTATTAATAAGCAGATCTGGCAATCCAAGGTTCTCACCGTCAATCATCTTCTGCCGCTCTGAAAACACATTCATTTTTTCCAACTTTGCCTCTTACCAATCTCCCGTGCACAAATTTACCATTTCCCGTGAAACAACAATTGCATTATTGTCCTTTTGCACTTCACAACAACAAGAAAAAACAACCCCGGCTTCTGTCCCACTGCCTGATTTCCACGTTCTTACATCCTTCTTTTCTTTCTTTTTCTCACCAAACTCATAAAACATTAAAAACACACACGGACAAGCACACGAATGACCAGACAAACAAACTGCAATTATTTATTTGATGTTGTGGTGACCCAGCACACTGCGGACAGACACTATCTCACACTCATCAGGACTGAGGGAAACAGAGGACATTTACATATGGACAGAGAGCCCCAGGGGACAGTCAGACGGGACTGTTATGTATGCGTCCTCGGAGAGGATGTCCGGGACGGGCGCTACCTAATGTCATGCTAATGATGTGTATTGACTGATGTGTATTAGATGACAATCACTATGCTAATGTGCCATGCATTCTCTCTGTCTGTATAACGTGTATAAAAGAGCTTGTTATACATACCTCAGCAACGCAAAAACTCTTCTACCAGAGACTCGGCCCCAGCGGGCAACGCTGGGGTCCAGCGGCTGTATTTATGTTAGAGGATGAATAAAGAACCTGCATCGACCTACGCTTGTGCCTCGCCTCCACATCCTTTCCTTACCCCCTCTACATTGGTGACCTAACGTGAAATGGACTATCTCTCCCTATGTGGTCACTGCGCCAGGCGCACGCCACGCACCAGGGACAAGCCACCTCCACAGACTTATACATCATCCTCCGCCACTGCACAAGCCCGAGAAACACGTCCAATCGCCATCCTCGGAACCTTTAGGGCTGCTCATGCAACTGAAGTAGACATACAGCCCACACACGGAACTTTGTATGGGTTTCTCAGCCATGGCGCACAACGGGAATTTACGCAATTGCTTTCCCTGATGACTTTAGGGCTGCTTCCGCACCTAAAGCCAAACCGCCAAGTCCCTCACACAGCTTCAGTTGTTTTTCACAGCCACTACGCATCCTTGGGGAATTTGGCTGTTCGCCTTCCCCATATCCTCGCAGGACTGAGCTGCAAGAGGAGTCAGAGACTTAATTTTTTTCACAGCCGCTGCAGATCACCGCCAGGTTTACAGGGAAAGTCCCTCACCATGGCGGATCCACACGCAGTTTTTGCAAGGCCCAGACACTTTTGACGTCCCGGGCCGGCACTCACTTATTCCCACCCCTCCCCCTCCTCCTCCACATCGCTCTTCCCGCACCTCACTCCCTAAAGCCGGCCGATCGCCGGTTTGTTCCATTACGCACGACACGCACCAGCCCCGTGCGCCCACGATCCACGGCCGTTCAACGTGCTGGAACTCAGAGCAGAGCCCACTGTCTTTTCCACCCCTCCCCCGTCCCCCCCACGGACTGACATGCCCTCCGACACTCCTCTACAGCAAGACAGTTCTACCGCAGCTGGAGCCCAAACGACTGGTGGTGGTGGGGGGGTCACAGCCTCTTCTGAGTGTTCTGGGGGAGCCATGTGGTGACCCAGCACACTGCGGACGGACACTATCTCACACTCATCAGGGCTGGAGGAAACGGAGGACAATTTACATATGGACAGAGAGCCCCAGGGGGCAATCAGACAGGACTGTTATGTATGCGTCCTCGGAGAGGTCGTCCGGGCTGGGTGCTAGCTGATGTCATGCTAATGATGTGTATTGACTGATGTGTATTAGATGACAATCACTATGCTAATGTGCCATGTATTCTCTCTGTCTGTATAATGTGTATAAAAGAGCTTGTTATCAGAATCAGAATCAGAATCAGCTTTATTGGCCAAGTATGCACAACACATACAAGGAATTTGACTTTGGCTAAAAACTTGCTCTCGTTGTTCAGGTGGAGGATTTAAATAAGGATTCAATGACAACAGAGTATGTACAGTAAATTACAGTCTGTCCACGTTTCTATAAAAGGATGCAAATATATACAGGAATATATGCAGTTATTTACTCAGACTAACCACACTTTGCAGAAATATGTAAATGAAGTAAAAAGCAGTGTGAGAGTTATGTGCAATGTAATAATGGATGAAAAGTCATGAGTACAGCAACAGGTAGGACTAGGTGAATGTTAGGAGTTCATCAGAGTGATGGCTTGAGGAAAGAAACTGTTCCTGTGACGGGTGGTTTTGACCTTCAGTGAGCTGTAACGACGGCCAGAAGATAGAAGTTCAAACAGTTTGTGGCCGGGGTGTGATGGGTCAGCACAGATGTTTCCCGCCCGTTTCCTGGTTATGGACCGATATAAGTTCTCAATGGAGGGTAGGTCGGTACCAATGATTCTCTCCGCAGACTTAACGATCCGCTGCAGTCTGGTCTTGTCCTGTTTAGTGGCAGATCCAAACCAGACAGTGATGGAAAAGCAGAGGACAGATTATACATGTCTGTCGACCTACGCTCGTGCCTCGCCTCCTTTCCTTACTCCCTCTACAATGTATTTATTTTATTTTATTGTAATTTAAGGTTATTTATTGTATGTATATTTTTAAGGGTTATTTTATTTTATTTTAGACCTGTTTTGAATTATGCCTTAAGGTTTTTTGGCTCTTACTATCACATTAGAGTTTATTCTTATTATATTAGCATTATTCACCTTTATTTTAAGGTTATCTCTCACTTTATCGATGCTCACTTGTGATGTAAAGGTCTTGCATTGATATTTGTCCTATATCTATGCTCACTTGTGATGCAAAAAAGATCTTGCATTGATTTTTTTATCGATACCCCCGTGTGTTCTTTGTGGGTCCACTTAATGCAGCAGCAATACACTTCTCCGCGGACTCGAACCGGGACCCCCAAGCCTCTGCCTTGCACTAAAACCAATTTTTGGACTTTGCGGTATCAAACGCTTAGCTTACAACTCTTTTACGTGTATTCTCAGACCGACTGCAGACTGTAAACGGGCGTTATCAACAATTAAATTTACTCACTGTGATCTGCCTGTGGGTTGGCTCCGTCACTCTCCGACCATGCTCCCAGCGCCTCAGACCGTGCCTCACTTCCATAAAAGCCGGGTTGTTGGTCCCGGTGGGGAGGGCTTTCTCCACAGCCGTGCACAGCTGAGTTGGTCCCAAAACACCGGAAGCAGACGGGAGAGGTATTTGGAGTCCCTGTGCCTCAGGCGCCAAGTATGTTAGAAAAATCTTTCTTAACCTTTGGTCAGAAACCAGGCTGGATCAGAGTTTCAGCAAATTTAATTACACTGGCCAGTGGAGAACAATACAAAAATAGTCTCAGAGCCTATTTGTGCACCATTCTGACTCAAACACACATCACTCAGTTCTTTAAGCCCTCCGTTATCTGAGAGGTGGAGGAGCAATTGTCCATCATGATTGGTCCAGTACATGTGGTCAAAACTTGGTGCACAGATTATCTCTTTCTCAGGAACCATGACGCTCACTCAATACCAGTCACATGGGAGCCGCACAAGATGAACTAAAAACAAGATGATAACTAATATAGTTGCATCCTTGACACTTTTACACAGACTCTGAGACAAAGCAAATCACAAATATAAGACAAATATGAATTTTTTTCAATCAGTTACCATTTATTGAACTGTTCTGTGGTTTTTCTGGGGGGGGGGGGATTTTATAAAGGGATTTTATAACAGAGAGGGGTGTGATGATGTAGCTGGCTGCTGCCATCATCACGCCGACATACATAAGGGAGGAGTTGCCCATGTTTTGGTCTCTTTGGTGACTCGCCCTCGGTAGAGACAGTTAGGAGCTCAACGCTCATTCATGTGCTCTGTATTATTAAGCATAATGTAATAAAGTTTGAGTTCCAACACAGCATCTTCATCAGTCTTCATTATCAGGTTTGTGGACAATACAGCCAGGAGGTCAGACTCTAGTCTCTATCAACTTTAATTACTGACTGTGCATGCACTGCTCAACTTCGACATCTGTTGGGTTCCTGTCCCACCGATCCCTAATGCAGATGCCATTGCTTCTGACTAGCTGTCAAATTTACACTTAGAGCTGAAATCATTATTCTGTTTTAGAACAGGAAAAGACAAATTTTTACTCCCTTTACTCTTATTTCAACTCTTTCTTTATATGATTTTGATTATACTGGAGTATACAAGTAGATACTTGATATTTTATTTTCCTCAGACAAACACATCTAAGAGAAACACCTCCCAAATTGGTGAGAGGAAAGTTCTTATTCCTCAAATAACCTTTACTTTCTGATCCAATTAATTATTTTGGTTACTGTGCTTACTTATAGTCAGCGCTTAATGTGCAAAATTGAACGTCCCAGAACACAGAGAGGCTTGTGTGGGGAAGGAGGTAAAGGTACTGGACCACCCTACCATTACCCAAAAAAAAAAAAAAAGGACAGAATACAATGCAAAAACTAGATCGTCAAGTCAAGGCTGCTTCATTGTCCTTGGTGGAGGTATGCAGTCTTTGATCATCACCAAAATTTAATGATGTAAATAATATATTCATATGTGCATGTGTTCTAAATAAGTGTTTGATGTGAGTAGGATGCACATGTGAATGTAACGTGTTGTTTGGGGATCAATTTTTTATGTGTTTTGTTTAGTGTAGCAACACAGCGATATTTTAGTTATAAATGGACTTTCTTTTAGTTAATAAGTGGCAGAATAATCCACTGTGCCATGCGGGTTGCGTGGCAGTCCACCCACCAACCTAGATTTTAGTTATGTTTTGTGTGAATGTGTTAGGCCATCACAGTTCACTGTTCCCCGTTATTTTCCTTAGTGCATGATTCAGGTCCTAAATTGGGGTGAGTCTGATTGTGTGTATGTGTTTTGGACTTTTGTAAGGGGGAGGGGAATGTTGTGTGTAGAATGTGGTGTGTGTGTGCTTGGCCCTTAGGGCTTGCCATACTCGCCCTGTGTGGTGTGACGTCAGGCGGGCTACGGCCAGACTGTATATAGTTCTGTGTGTCTATAATAAAGTTCAGTTCGCTGAGTTTGCTGCATGGCATAAGAACAACTCCGACTCTGATTTTCTAGACATAATAGGTTCATCCTTGGCCCAAGGGCTACCTCTCGTGAAAATTTTATCAAAATCTGTCCAGTAATTTTTGCGTAATCCTGCTTACAGGCAGACAGACAGACAAACCACCACGATTACATTACCTCCTTGGTGGAGGTAATTACTAAAAACACTAAAAAAAATCACAAAAAAGAAACAAATTGGGCTGCCTAAGTTCAAAATTTTCCAGCTACATATATCATTTTCTAAACAACACCATTTTTACAACCAAAGGTAATGAATTAATCAGAGCTGTTAAAACAAGCAGACTAAATGATTCCTCCATCCAGTTTCAGCACTGTGGGCCAACACCACAACACCTACTGCAACACATACTAGCTTCTGGGGCTTACCGTAACTGTACACTGATATATGTGCCAACGCACAAACACACAACAAAGACAGCATAAAAAATAGTAAAATTTTCTTTTACCTTCATGCTTATTTCTCTTTATCCTAAACTTCATTAATTCTGTTTTTTTCTTTGCCAATCTTTGTGTCTCAGGCATACGGTCTATGGTCTTTGGTAGTTTGGCCTCCTTTTATAATCACATAAATGAACCCAGGAGATCGACAAGGCAAAAGAAAGCATCTGTCCACCGCTATTCACTACTAGCAACAGGTGAAGGCAGGCAAACTTCTACCACACTGCTACCAGTCCTCCTCTCTCAATGGGGCTGTTGACATCCCCCGAAAGGTTTGCCCTTCCTAGAATCTGATTGTTCTTCTGCTTTAAAGAAACTCAGTAAAATTGCTTGTCTTTTTGGCAATTCCTATCCTTTTCACCTTGATGCTGAGAGGTAATTCAAACCGTGCTGTGAATTGAACTGCCTGAACCACTCCTTGCTAAAATCCAATTCAAAATGCACAAGAAACAGGTGACGGGTTTTTTTGTGTGCAACAAATAAATAGACTAATAACACAGAACACATTAATTAATAGACAAAAGCTCAATGACATATTTTCATAGTGAAACTAGAGGTCAGGGATCCCACTGAAAAGGTTTTGCTCCTCACGAGAGATGTGCCAGATCTTGTTCCAGTGGGATCCAACTCAAATTAAGCCCTGCTTGTATAGCTGATTAATAAATATCAATAGGTAAAGATTATTTTCACTTGAGTATAATTTCTGGATACTGTACCTGCTCCTATCTAGGTCTAACATTAACACTTCTTTTACTTCATTTTGTTTTGCTTTGCTAGTTGCTAATCTATCATACACTGAATAGTGTAGAGATTTTTCAAAACTCTTTCTAGATCTGCAATAAAATGAAGTTGAGAAAACAAGTAAGAACCATTAATATAAAATGATACATTTGATATTTATATAGCTTAATCATTGCTGTTTTTCTGGTGATTTAAACCTTCATTTTTGTGTATGTCATCTATGAGTGGCTATTCATCACTGATTCACTGCGATAAATACACTTACTGGCCTCTTTTAATAGCTTCACTTTGTCATTACTGGGTTGAACCACACCGCCATGAGAACTGTCTTAATTCTTCACAGCATTCTACAGGGTGCTGGATACATTCAGAGCATGGTGATGTAGTGATTAGCACTGTTGCCTCACAGCTAGAAGGTTCCAGGTTCAAATCCCTGGGCTGGCAGGGGTGGGAGCCTTTCTCTGTGGAGTTTGCATGTTCTCCCTGTGTAGTGTGAGTTTACTCCAGTTTCCTCTCACAATCCAAAGACATGCATGTTAATTTAATTGGTGACTCTAAATTGTTCCCATGTATGTGATAGAAAAATTTTATATTTGTATTGTGGTTAGCACTGCGGCAGCACAGTTTACCCTTGGCCGGGGGATTGTGGGGATCGTGGGATCGTGGGTTCGATCCCAGCCCCCGACCAACAGTGATCTGTGTGGAGTTTGCATGTTCTCCCCGTGTTGCGTGGGTTTACTCCGGGATTTCTCCGGTTTCCTCCCACATGCCAAAAACATGCATGTTAGGTTAATTGGCTGTTCTAAATTGTCCCTAGATATCTGTTTCCTATAGGCCCTTAGAATAGAGGGTTAGTATTAATGAAAGCGCTTTGAGTGGTCTTTGTGACTAGAAAAGCGCTATATAAGTGCAGGTTAGTTAGTTAGTTAGTATTTGCTTTGTCTCAGAGTCTGTGTAAAAGTATCAAGGTTGCAGCTGCACTAGTTATCATCTTGTTTTTAGTCCAGCCTGTGTGGCTCCCGTGTGACTGGTACAAAGTGAGCGTCATGGTTCCTGAGAAAAGATATGTACACCAAGTTTTGACCAGATGTACTGGACAAACCATAATGGATAATTTGACCCTCCACGTTTCAGATAACGGAGGGCTTAAAGAACTGAGTGATGTGTGTTTGAGTCAGAATGGTGTGCAAACAGGCTCTGAGACTATCTTTATATTGCTCTCCACTGGCCAGTGTCAATAAATTTGCTGAAACTCTGATCCAGCCTGGTTTTTGACTGAAGGTTTTCAAGAGTTTTTCTAACAGTATCTGTCTCTGATAGGCCCTTAGAATAAGAGGGTGTACCTACTAGTTAAGCACTTTGAGTGGTCTTTGCATCAAATTTCTGTCAGCTCAAGCCAGTCTGGCCATTGTCTTCTGACCTCTGGCATTAAGGCATTTGGGCCCGGATAACTACTCCTCATTGATTATTTTCTCATTTTCCAGACAATTCTCTGTAAACTTTAGAGATGGCTATCAATGAAAATTCCAGTAGATCACTATTTTCTGAAATACTCAAACCCGCCTGTTTGGCACCAACAGCCATGGCATGTTCAAAGTTACTTGAAGCACCTTTCATCTTCATTCTGATGCTCGGTTTGAAGTTCAGCTTGTATTAACCATGCCTGAAAGCATTGAGTTGCTGCCATATGTTGGTTGATTTGAGATGTGCATTAACAAGCAATTGAACAGGCATACCTGTTAAAGTGTCGGGTGAGTTTATACTGATGTGCTTGTTATTTACTTTAAGCAAGTTGTTTTTACATTTCTTTGCTTTATGACACAGCCAGCATATACCTTTGAGGACAAGGTAAATCTTGTGTCTCTGGACTCAGTCCTCACATGGGATGCATGAATTTGAACTATCTTTGACCAGTCAATTTGAAAATGAAATTTGATTTTACATGTACTCAGCACCACTTTTACTAAAAGATTCAGTACAAATTCAAACATTACTTTTTGACTGAACCATAAACTGATTGTTGTTTGTCACCACAAAACTGTAAAAATGTAAACTCTTCTGTAAGCTAATTTATAGTTTGTCACAGCTGTCTGAGATCTTCGTTAATAGTTTAACACTCTGGTCTTTTTTGTCTCTTCTCTCTTACCTTAGTGTCACTCCTCGACACAAATAAAATATTGTTGAGCTGAGTACTGACAGGTGTGCCAAACAAAGTCCTGTGTTAACACACATGCCTGAATGATGGCTCATCACAGACTGTTAATTCACTGACTGATGGCACCATTTAGTGCCATCCATTCATCCATGAGCTATCCGGCACTGCTCTGTCCATCTGGTCTTCCACTGCTTCCATTCTTCTCTTCTGTTTGTGGAGTGGATGAAGGGCAAGGGCTGTGGCAACTTTGTCAACACAACATTAGTTACATTATCACCCTTTTCACCTACCACCAACACCACCCCACCCTCATCCTGACCCACATGGCTTGCCATTTCATGCACCTTCATTGTAATGAAGTCTCCTCTGCTTCGTTTATACTGGGTCTTTTGTTGTCTTTCAACATTTGACTCTTCCTGTCTGTTGGACAGGTGTCTCACAGATGTGTAGAAAGCCACTCTGTCTGGTTTCTAGCTGTGCTGATGTCTTTGTGTAAAACAAGTGCTCACCAAGCTAATCTTTGGCTCGGACTCCTTAGGGGCCTGTTAACAACACATGCCTACTTTTACGTTAAGACCACTGTGAATGGAGGAGATTACAGTCACACTGACACTTTGAGCTAAGGCTGGCTTGCTTTCAGCATTTACAGAAACTAAAACAGGGAACTTGTGTCTAAAGGCAACAGCCTTCATAAAAGCTTTGTCTGAAAAGTGCTTACTGTAGGTGAGAGGGTGGGTATTTTCGATGTGTGTAAAATGCTGAATGTTGCCTTGTTGGCATTAACGTTTGAAGTGGGATGTGTGTTGTCTTACTTTGCTCTTTGTGTTGTAGAGACAGTGAACAGAGGAAAGATGTCAAGAATCAAAACTGTTTTTGCCAAGGATGCACTGGTTCCAATACATAAAGTACATGCTCATATTCTCAATGAGTTCTGGTTTGCTAATGCTAACGCAAACAGCAGCCAAGTCTGCTGCAAGCCTCGATGAGATGGGAGAAAATATATGTCATATGTAGGATTCTAGAGAAGTATGCCCACAGCAAACTACAGGATCATCACCAAGTCAACACAAGAAGCTTAACATGTCTGTCATTCTTCACTTGATTGTTGCAGAACAATCATGCCATGCTGCAAACCTGAATTATTCTTATTAGACTGAAAATGACCTCCTATTTTATACAACCTAACTGGATGTCCTCCCTGCTCCCTCGCTAGTCAGTTGCTTACATATCTACTCATTCTATGGAAAGAAGATGTGACTTATGAAAGTGATTCATGCTCAGCCTAATCTCACAGGTATGCAAAATATTTCACAATAAATTTGTTAAACTTGTTTTATTTTTTTGTCCTTTTTTGGATCTTGTTTAAGCTCCTCATCACAGTAAAGATCATGTGACAAATGAGGAGCAGTTGAAGTGATTGAGCCCATGACATATTACAAAGCCTAACCTCTGCCAGCTTAAAGAATCAGCTTCAGTGGGGATACTTGGAGCAGCTGGGTGTGCCCAGTGTCTCTAATCAGCTTAATGGCACATTCAATCAATCATTGATGTAGGGATAATTGGTTATAAAGTACAAAGATTATTTAATTTAGACTTTGAGGTGTATGTGGAAACAGAGGTTTACTTCGTGAACAGAAACATTCACAAACAAGAGGAAAACACTCGTGGGGGCACCAGTACAAAACTTGGAGAATTTATTAATAACTAATCGTTATAACTTCAATCATCCATCCATCCATCCATCGTCTACCGCTTTTCCGGAGGTCTGGGTCACGGAGGCAGCAGTTCAAGCAGAGAAGCCCAGACTTCCCTCTCCCCAGCCACCTGCTCCAGCTCTTCAGAGAGGATACCAAGGCATTCCCAGACCAGCTGGGAGACATAGTCTCTCCAGCAACTCCTGAGTCTGCCCGGGGTCTCCTCCCAGTGGGACATGCCTGAAACACCTCAAGTGGGAGGTGTCCAGGAGGCATCCAGATCAGATGCCCATACCACCTCAACTGGCTCCTTTCAATGTGGAGGAGCAGTGGTTCTACTCTGAGCCTCTCCCGGATGACTGAGCTCCTCACCCTATCTCTGAGGGTGAGTCCAACAATCCTACAAAGAAAGCTCATTTCAGCCACTTGTATCTGCAATCTCATTCTTTCGGTCATTACCCAAAGCTCATGACCATAGGTGAGGGTAGGAACGTAGACTGACTTGTAAATCGACAGCTTTGCTGTAGCGCTCAGCTCCCTCTTCACCACAACAGACTGGTATAACGTCCGCATCACTGCAAATGCTGCTCCGATCCATCTATCAATCTCTTGCTCCAATAAGACCCCAACATACTTAAACTCCTCCACTTGGGGCAGGAGCCTGTCCCCAACCTGGAGAGGACAATCCACCTTTTTCCGGCTGAGGACCATGGACTCGGACTTGGAGGTACTGATTCTCCTCCCAGCCGCTTCACATTCAGCAGCAAACCGTCCCAGTAAGAACTGTAGGTCATTGCTGGATGAAGCCAGCAGGAGAACATCATCTGCAAACAACAGAGGTGAGATCCTGTGATCACCAAGCATGACACCTTTCGTTCCCTGGCTGCGTCTAGAAATCCTGTCCATAAAAATTATGAACGGGATCAGTGACAAAGGGAAGCCCTGGTGGCGTCAAACTCTCAGTGGGAATGAGTCTGATCGAGTGTTGGCAATACAAACCAAACTCTCACAATGGTTGTACAGAGACCGAATAGCTCGTAACAACAAGCCCGATACCTCATACTCCAGAAGCACCCCCCCCCCCACAAAAAACCACGAGGGACGCGGGCGAATGCCTTCTCCAAGTCCACAAAACACATGTAAACTGGTTGGGCAAACTCCCATGAACCCTCGAGGATTCTTGGGAGGGTAAAGAGCTGGGCGGATATGCCACGGTGAGGACGAAAACCACATTACACCTCCTGAATCCGAGGTTCGACCAACTGCCGGACTGTCCTCTCCAGTATCTTGGCATAGACCTTCCCAGGGAGACTGAGGAGTGTGATCCCTCTAAAATTGGAGCACACCCTCTGGTTCCCTTTCTTGAAGAAAGGAACCACCACCCCGGTTTGCCATGCCAAAGGCACTGCCCCCGACCTCCACGCAATGTTGCAGAGGCATGTCAACCATGACAGCCCTACAACATCCAGGGCCTTGAGGTATTCAGGGTGAATCTCGTCCACCCATGGGGCCCAGCCACCAAAGAGATTTTTAACCACCTTGGTGACCTCAGCCCCTGTGAAAGGCGAGTCGTCCCCCTCGTCCACAAGCCCTGCTTCCTCTGTGGAAGGCGTATCAGTGGGATTGAGGAGATCCTCAAAGTATTCCTTCCACCACCCGAAGATATCCCCAGTCGAAGTCAGCAGTGCCCCATCCGCACCATACACAGTGTGGACAGGGAGCTGCTTCCCCCTCCTGAGCCGCCGGACAGTTTGCCAGAATCTCTTCGGGGCCAACCGAAAGTCTTGTTCCATGGCCTCACCGAACTCCTCCCATACCCGAGTTTTTGCTTCAGCAACCACCCAAGCTGCACTCTGCTTGGCCTGCCGGTACACCTCAGCTGCTTCGGGAGTCCCACAAGCCATCCAAGCTTGATAGGACTCCTTTTTCAGCTTAATGCCCCCCCCCCCTCACCACTGGTGTCCACCACTTGGTTCAGGGGTTGCCACCACGAGATGCACCGGCCACCTTGCGGCTGCAGCTCTGGGCTGCCGCTTCAACAACAGAGGTGGAGAACATGGCCCATTCAGACTCCATGTCTCCAGACTCCCTCGGAATGTGATTGAAGTTCTTCCGGAGGTGGGAGTTGAAGACCTCCCGGACAGGGGCCTCAGCCAGACGTTCCCAGCACACCCTCACTATACGTTTGGGTCTACCAGGTCTGAATGGCTTCCTCCCCTGCCATCGGCTCCAACTCACTACCAGGCGGTGATCAGTTGACAGCTCTGCATCTCTCTTTACCCAAGTGTCCAGGACATATGGCTGCAGGTCTAATGACATGAAAACAAAATCGTCCTGCGACCTAGGGTGTCCTCGTGCCAGGTACACATATGGACACCCTTATGCTTGAATATGGTGCTCGTAATGGACAAACTGTGGTTAGCACAGACGTCCAATAACTGAACACCACTCGGGTTCAGATCGGACAGGCCGTTCCTCCCAATCACCCCCTCCAGGTGTCACTGTCGTTGTCCACGTGCGCATTGAAGTCCCCCAGTAGGACAACGGCGTCTCCAAGAGGAGCACCCTCCAGAAACCCAGTCAGAGACTCCAAAAAGGGTGGGTACTCTGAACCATCATTTTGTGCATATGTACAAATGATGGTCAGGACCCGTTTCCCAACCAGAAGGTGCAGGGAAACAACCCTTTCATCCACTGGGGAAAACTCCAATATAGAGGCAGCAAGGTGGGGGGATTCAAGAATAACCACCCCTGCTCATCGCCTCTCGCCCGGGGCAACTCCAGAGTAGGCCAAGCTCCAGCCCCTTTCAAGGAGACTGGTTCCGGAACCAGAGCTGTGTGTTGAGGTGAGGCCAACTATATCTAGCTGGTATCTCTCAACCTCATGCACCAGCTCAGGTTCCTTCCCCACCAGAGAGATGACATTCCATGTCCCAAAAGCCAGTTTACGAAGCCTGGGATCAGACCACCAAGATCTACGCCTTTGACCATCATCTGATCCACATAGCACCGGACCCCCATGGTCCCTCTTGCAGGTGGTGAGCCCACTGGAGGGCAGACCCATGTAAATCCTTCGGACTGAGCCTGGCCGGGTCCCATGGGCAGAAACCTGGCCACCAGACATTAGCCATCGAACCCCTTTCCCAGGCCTGGCTCCAGGGTGGGGCCCCAGTAACCCCTTACCGGGCGGGGTACACTGAATCCTTGTTCTAGTATTTATCATGAGAGTCTGTTGGATCATTCTTAGTCTGGCCCTTCACCCAGGACCAGTTTGTCTTGGATAACTCTACCAGAGGCAAATTGCCCCGGACAACACAGCTCCTGGGATCACTAGGGCACGCAAACCCCCCACCACGATAAGGTGACAATCCATGGGGGGGTACCTTCATTCAGTCATTCTCAAATATTCATGAATTCTCCTGGGTGACTTAAGAAACAAACACAGGATAAGAAATCAACAGAAACTTCCATATACCTTTTACAGTTTTAATGATCAGACTCAGATTAAATGGCATTACATTCAATGGACTTGTTGGTAAGGTGAAATGATAACGTATCAAGCATTACATTCAACTTGTAACTGATTAAAATGGATAAAAACAGAATTTAATGAAAAGAGGAATATTATGTCTCTTTAATTCTATAGCTCCGATCAGAGTTATGAACTAGTTTTAAACCTGAGACAAATTATGACATACTTTAAGGTGATGGACATCACATTATTCAGCAGATGAAACAAAGGAATCTTGCTCATGTGACCTTTGTGTTGGGGTTTTCATCAGCTGGATCCAGGAGCTGAGATTTTCTTTGATGATACTGGAAAATATTGTATCTGCCAGCAGATATTTCTTCCCCGAGGCTCAGGAGCTGAGATCCATTGACAATGATAAGAGGCTGCTGGCCACTGATGCAGTATGTCATGTGGGACAACACAAGAGGGTTTTTTTTTTTTCCCAGCAGCTCTCCCAATTCCAAATAAATTGGAGATGGTTCAATGTCACAGAATTGGAGAGACAAGAAACCATCTAACTGTCCCAGTCGCAGTTTGGCAACATAACCCCTAGTGGTCAAGAGTGGTAAAGATTTCTTGTCAATAAAATAGTTCAGATTTCCAAGGCTATAATTTGAAAGTTGCAAGAGATAATGGCTTACTGTCAATTAGAAAGATGTAGAATATGATCCAAAGTTTCAGATAGGAATAAATTTACACGTCTAATTTGCATAATGTCACGGCAGCTATATAAATTACATAAGTCAGTCAAAAGTGGACTTTGGACATCTTTACACAAAGAATGGTTTGGTTTTTTGACACCGTTTTTTCTACAGGGGCATTTTGTTATCTTATCTTCAAAGTATATGAACCACAAAATCAGCACAATGTAAAGAAACAAAGAAATTTATCACTTACTGTTGGCGAAGGGGGGCTCACTGGCTGGCGTGGTTGTTGCGTTTTCATCCATCATGGTCGTTATTTTGCATTCTGTCAGTAATTTACCCTGTCTACCACATCTACAAAGTCTTATGATTATCCCACGTAAATTTTGCTTGTATCCCGCGGCTATTTTCCATGTACGAAGTCGTTTATGTGACGGTGCATAACGATGCATGGCGGCCATATTGGTCTTGTGAGCTCAGAGAAGGGAAAAGGAAGAAGAATAATGAGGGTTTCTTCTTTGGTGTATTCCGTGTCAGCCATGACTCCTCCTATGCGTGCCTGCCACCTTCTGAACTGGCAGATCAGTACAAATCCTCAGTACAGCCGGGGATGTCAGAGTCAGTTGACAGGTGCAGTTGCTGTGCTGTGCCACTGGGGGCACATGACCTGTCCATGAAATGTGGCCAGTTAAAAGGTTAATTAAAAAAAAAAAAATTCAAGCCCCGAAATCCGAGTTCTTCAGATGTTGTGGAGATTGGCAAAAACAGCTTCCAGTGTGAGGAAAAATGATCAGTCCAATTTAAAACACGGTGAGTTAAAGAAAATCAAAAAGAAAAAGTTTAACAGAACAAAATTAAAGAAACATCTGTGAACAAGGAGTTTCACTCCATATAAAAGAGAAGTTTGAGCTCAAAACAGAAGAAAAAATATTTTTTCCAGCCATTTAAAGGAAAGAGAATTCAAGGCAGGACACAGACTTAGACAAAACTTTCACACAGAACAACTCTCAGAAAGAACTAGGGTGTTCCTTACTTGAACTGAGTAAGTTTTTCAGGGGAAAAACTTGACTGACATGAAAGAGAACCAATTGTCTCCCATCGCAGGAGAATCAAATTAACTCTGGTCCAATAAGAAAACAGTCCTTTGTCTGTATCTGACCAATAAAATGAAAGGGGGCGTTGTCCAACAGAGACTGGCTGGTGATTGGCTGAGCCAGTCAGATGACTTGAGTAAGCGTTCCAATAGAATGAACGTATCTTCATTAACATAAAAATTCACTTTATGTGTGTAAGCTAAACTAACTTCAGTGAATCATGACTTATTTTCATTCTTGCTACAGTGAACATGCACTTTCATAAACTTGTCCTTCTAAAATTAACACGCATTAGAATAAGGTTCATTTAAGCATTTTCAAACATGCAACACATTTAATATCAATGATTAATGAAACATTGCAAAATCACCACTGTCCAACGCAGAGTTTGTTATTTCTTCAAATAGTGTCCTGAGAATTATTCTGAGGAATGAAACTTGAAGAGAGAGTTAATGTTCAGTCAAAAAAACAAACAAAAAACAAACAGTCCAGCAGTTGACAGAAGTAATGCAAACATATCCCAAAGATGTCCACCAGGGGATAATGTTGAGCTGTGGATAATTCCTGGAGACCTTTGGAATTCTCTCAACGTACAGTATGTGGAACATTACAAACAGTACTTGAAGCATAAAACTGTCTGGTTGGGGAGGAGGTTCCAAGATTTATGATTGTAAACTAATCCATTCTTGGCACAAAATGGGATCCTTATCGGCCCTTTTACCATGGAATGTGTTTTCAAACTGTGGTCCTTAGGTGAAGGAAACAATTCTTGACCAGACTTTTGGGTGAATCCCATTCTTTAAGGTGAAGAGTGATTTTATAGATTACAGCCAAAGGGATTGATGCTACATTGAAGAACTGTTTTAGTTTAGTTTAGTTTATTGGTTTGTCAGGGACCATGTACAGAAAAAAAAATATTAAGCACAGGGTAAAGATGATCTGTATCAGATTATAGTGTTCTCATTAATTTCCATCAGTAGTCCCTGAGGCAGGCAGGAAGAAATTAAAAGAAAAACAGCACATATAGAAAGCAATTCAGGTCGGGTTTCAGAAACTGTTGACCCTGAAACAAGTAGGGAGAAAGTTTAAAAGGTAAAAGATAAAAGCAGCACACATAAAAACAATTTAAGAGTACAATTTCATATCCCATTTAAGGGACAGTCAGTGCTGGCAGGCTTGATTACTTAAAATCCATTTTTTAGTCTCTGTGGAAAAGACTCTGTAATTTGTTTTGGTCTTCAAAGCAGTGAGGAGTTGTTCCATTCTGTTATAGCTTTGTATGAGAAGGCTGATTGTCTAAAAGCAGTTTTATGTAGGGGGATGCAACAATACCACCTAGAGGAAGTCCTTGTTATTCTGGTATTTTGTTCAGAAGTTAGGTACACAAAAGACTTAACAGAACCATGGATAATTTTAAAGACCAACCTTATATTTGCATACATGATCATATTTTCAAAGCTTAACATCTTGTGTTTGGCAAGTATACCACAATGGTGATACTGTTGCATCTTCTTATCCAGAATTTTGATGGATTGTTTATGCAGGGATTCCAAGGGTTTCAGAGTCATACTGTTGGCTTGTGACCAGCATGAGATGCAATAGGAGAAATGTGTCAAAATCATAGCATTCAGAAAAGTTTCTGATCCTTTTAGAGTAAGTGATTGTCTGTCACCACACACAGTCTGAGAAAAGTGGAACTTTTTGCTTCTGTCTTTTAGCTACTAAGAATGCTTTCATACATTAACTCTTGACAATATTTTAAAGCTTCAGTAGACAGTGTTTTCATGAAAACAAATGTTCAAAAAATAATACATCAACAAATTGTTTAGAAAGGTGCAGAATTAAAGTTTTTATACGTCTTCTTTATTCTTCAAAAAATATATTAATGAAAAAAAACTTGTTTTGTTTTTTTTACAGATCTGAAATAATCATAATATTTATATCTAAGCAATTGGATGATGAGACTCTGCTGGTAACATAGAAATACATAAACATTTTTCATGGCAAAGGGAGTCACCATATTTTGGAGGTAATTTCATGTATAATGGTTGACAGCACCTACAGTATTGTAATAACACAATACACAAACAATTGTTCATTTCATTTATTGGAATCATATACACTACCGTTCAAAAGTTTGGGGTCACTTAGAAATTTCCTTATGTTTGAAAGAAAAGCACTTTTTTTCAATGAAGATAACTTTAAACTAATCAGAAATACACTCCATACATTGCTAATGTGGTAAATGACTATTCTAGCTGCAAATGAGTTGAGTTGCTAGCTGTTAGCATGAGGCCTACATATCTCCCGAGAGAACACTCACACGTGATCTGCGTTGTTGTTTATGCAAATCCGACGGCGAACGCTGGGACAGCGCGTGACGTCATCCATTCAGTAACCAGCAGGCTGCAGACAGAACACCCAGATGCTCTTCTCCTCATCTCAGGCGATTTCAACCACGTTTCACTGTCTCCCATTCTGCCCACTTTCACCCAGTATGTCACATGCCACACTAGAGACAATAAAACACTGGATTTGTTCTACGCAAACACTAAGGAGGCATACACCTCATCACAACTCCCCCCACTTGGGAGATCGGATCACAACTTGGTTCATCTCCGACCGGTGTACAAACCCCTAGTGCACAGACAACCTCCGGCCATGCACACTGTGGAGTTATGGTCTGAGGAGACAATGGACACTCTAAAGGACTGTTTTGAAGCCACTGCCTGGAAGCAGCTCTGCGATCCACATGGTGAGGACATCGATGGCCTCATTCACACCTTCACGGGCTACCTCAGCTTCTGTGTGGACAAATCCGTTCCCACCAAGACCATACGGCATCACTCAAACAACAAACCCTGGATCAACCCTGAGATAAAAACACTTCTGAGAGAGAAGAAGAGGATCTTCAGGTCGGGGAACAGGGAGATGCTGAAGTCCGTACAGAGGGAGCTGAGGAGAAAGATCAGAGAAGGCAAGGACAGCTTCAGGAAGAAGATGGAGGACAAGCTGCAACAGAGCGACATCAGCGGGGTCTGGAGAAACCTCAAAACCATCTCGGGGCTCCAGAATACCTCCCCCCAGGCCACGGGGGGCAGGGAGTGGGCGAACAACCTGAATCTGTTTTTCAATAGATTTGACCAACCGCCCTCCCCCCTGTCTGCACAACAACCACTGCTGCCTCTAAGAAATCAAGTCCTGCTACCCACTCCCCACTCCACCGACACCCCCCCCACTCCCAACACACAGCCCCCCATCCTGACCCTGACCAAGACCCAGGTGAGGACGGAGATGAGGAAGATCAAGGCGAGGAAGGCGTCGGGACCGGACGGCATCAGCGCAAAGCTCCTCAAGTCCTGTGCAGACCAGCTGTGTGGGATTGTGACATATATCTTCAACATGAGCCTGAAACTGGGGAGGGTACCACAGCTGTGGAAAACATCTTGTGTGGTACCTGTACCAAAAACTTCCCACCCCAAAGACCTGAACAGCTTCAGACCGGTGGCCTTGACGTCCCACTTGATGAAGACCCTGGAGAGACTGCTCCTTGCTCATCTCCGCCCCCTGGTGGAACCAGCGATGGATCCACTCCAGTTCGCCTACCAGCATGGCATTGGGGTGGAGGATCCGGTGATCTTCCTCCTTCACCGTTCTCTGTCCCACCTGGAGAAGCCCGGGAATATGGTGAGGATCATGTTCTTTGACTTCTCCAGTGCTTTCAACACCATCCAACCGATGATCCTGAAGGACAAGCTGCTGCGCGCAGGGGTGGACCAGCACCTGTCATCATGGATCCTGGACTACCTCACAAACCGGCCTCAGTTTGTGAGAACCCGGGACTGTGTTTCCGACACGATCATCAGTAGCACGGGGGCCCCCCAGGGAACGGTGCTGGCTCCCTTCCTGTTCACTCTTTATACTGCGGACTTCTCACACAACACAACACATTGCCATCTACAGAAGTTCTCTGATGACTCTGCGATCGTTGGTCTCATCTCCAGCGGAGATGAAGCTGAGTACAGAGGGCTTATCCAGGACTTTGTGGACTGGTGCCATCGGAACTGCCTCCAGATCAACGCGAGGAAAACTAAGGAGCTGGTGGTGGACTGCCGCAGGCATGGGCAGCCCCTCACAGCACCAGTAAATATACAGGGAACAGACATCGAGATGGTGACATCCTACAAGTACCTGGGTATTCATCTGAACAATAAACTAGACTGGTCACACAATACTGATGCACTCTACAAGAAGGGACAGCGCAGGCTGTTCCTGCTGAGGAGACTCAGGTCTTTTGGTGTACAAGGGGCGCTGCTGAAGTCATTCTATGACACGGTGGTGGCATCAGCCATCACTTTTAGAGTGGTCTGCTGGGGCAGTGGCATTACTGCAGCCGATAGGAAGAGACTGAACAAACTGATTAAGAAAGCTAGCTCTGTCCTGGGGCAACGCCTTGATCCGATGGAGGAGATAGGAGAGAGAAGGACGGTGGCTAAACTGTCATCTCTGCTGGAGTCCGAGTTCCACCCTATGCAGGACATACTGGATGCACTGAGGAGCTCATTTAGCAGCAGACTACATCATCCCAGGTGCACAACCGAGAGGTTTCGTAGGTCCTTCCTACCAACGGCTGTCAGACTGTACAACCTAAGCAGGGCTGCTCGCAGAGATAGCAAAAAGACGTAACAAACTAATAGTTTTTTTTTTTTGAATGCAAAAGATGCAATAGACTTACACAATGGTCCTCTCCGGCATACAACTAGGAACATACCGGTCGCTATGGAGGGTGAGAATATGTATGGGCACATAATCATACCATGTAGGATAACTAAATAGACGGTTATGCTGTTTCATCCCACCTAGCAACAATGCTCTGCACTTTGTGTGTTTATATATTTACATATTTATTCCATCTAGCTACAATGCTCTGCACTGGGTGTGTTTATATTTATATATCTATATATTTATTCCATCTAGCTACAATGCTCAGCACTGGGTGTGTTTATATTTATATATCTATATGTTTATTCCATCTAGCTACAATGCTCCGCACTGTGTTTTTATATATCTACATATTATTCCATCCAGCTACAATGCTCTGCACTGTGTGTCTGTGTGTGTGTGTGTATATATATATATTTTATAGTAATATGTACATATGTATATTAGCTGCTCTTGCTTGCTTGTTTTTTTTCTTGCCTTTTGATTGTTGCTCTGAGTGTTGCTATCCCTGTGCTGTTGCAATCCTGGAATTTCCCCGTTGTGGGACTAATAAAGGCTTATCTTATCTTATCTTATCTTAAATGTTTGGTTTTTGGTGCAATATCTACATAGGTGTATAGAGGCCCATTTCCAGCAACTATCACTCCAGTGTTCTAATGGTACAATGTGTTTGCTCATTGCATCAGAAGGCTAATGGATGATTAGAAAACCCTTGTGCAATCATGTTAGGTCTGCAATGCTGTAATTGCTGCAAATGGAGGATTCTTTGACGAAAGCAAAGTTTGAAGGAAAAAATTATTATTTCAAATACAAATCATTATTTCTAACCTTGTCAATGTCTTGACTATATTTTCTATTCATTTTACAACTCATGGTGGTAAATAAGTGTGACTTTTCATGGAAAACAGAAAATAATTGTCTGGGTGACCCCAAACTTTTGAACGGTAGTGTAAGTCTTCTTCTTCTTTCGGATGCTCTCTTTAGGGGTCACCACAGTGGATCATCTGTCTTCATCTCACCCTATCCCTTGCATCTTCCTCTGTAACACCAACCCTCTCCATGTCCTCCTTCATTACATCCATGAACCTTCTTTGGGGTCTTCCTCTTTTCCTCCTGCCTGGCAGCTTCATCCTCAAATCCTTTGTCCAATTTATTCACTACCCCTCCTCTGCACATGTCCAAACCACCCCAGCCTTGCCTCTCTTACTTTATCTCCAAACCGCTGAGCCTGAGCTGTCCCTCTGGAGTACTCATTTCTAATCCTGTCCCTCCTAGTAACTCGCAATGAGAATCTTCAACTCTGCCACCTCTAGCTCTGCCTCCTGACTTTTTATCAGTGCCACCGTCTCTAAACCATACATCATAGCAGGTCTCACAACCATCTTGTAAATCTTCCCTTTCCCTCTTGCTGCTATCTTACTGTCACAAATCCCCCCTGACATTTGTCTTCAACCCTTCCACCCTGCCTGCACTCTCTTCTTCACCTCTCTTGTGCATTTTCCATTGCTTTGGATGATTGATCCCAAGTATTTAAACTCATCTACTTTCACTACCACTACTCCTTCCATCTACTGCCTCCCTTTCAATCACACTCATGTATTTTGTCTTGTGTCTACTGACTTTTGTCCCTCTTCTCTCCAGAGCATACCTCCACCTCTCCAAGTTCTGTTCCACCTGCTCCCTACTCTCACTACAGATCACAATTTCATCTGCAAACATCATGGTCCATGGAGACTCCTGCCTGACCTTGTCTGTCAGCCTGTCCATCAACATGACAAACAAGAAGGGACTCAGAGCCAATCCCTGATGTAACCCCACCCCCACCCTGAATCCATCTGTCAGTCCTACAGCACACCTCACTACCATCTCGCTGTCCTCATATATGTCCTGCACCACCCTCACATACTTCTCTGCCACTCCTGACTTTCTCATACAGTACCACACTTCCTGTCTTGGCACCCTATCATATGCTTTCTCCCAGATCCACAAAGACACAGTGCTACTCCTTCTGACCTTCTCTATTCTTCCCCAATCAACACTCTTAGAGCAAACATTGCATGTCATGAATCCGGGTTGGAGGCCCCTTTCTGACTCGTGGTTATGCTTTGACCTAGTTTCCTCCTGACAGCTCGGGCACGCCCCTTCCTCCTGTCAAGCTCCGTCAGCTGTACTCACTGGGTCACACACACACACACACACACACACACACACACACACACACACACACACACACACACACACACACACACACACACACACACACTCCATTCACTGTCATTCACACACCTGTTCCCAATCAGTTCTGCCCACGCATTCACACCGGCAATCTCTTTCCTCTTTAGCGTTTGGAGTATTTGTTGGCGACCGCTGAGGAAGGAGATTGTCGGGACATTCCCCTTCATACACGGCAGCGTGTTCCTCTGCGTATGTTCTTCCACTCCCAGTGTTCTACCCAGCCTGACACTTCAAGACGACCCACACCTTGGTGTTACGGCTGGTCTGCTTCTTTCTTTCTGTCTCTGGACTGCACGGCTAACCATGATTTAACTCCAGACCTGTAAGTGTTCTTAGCCTCTCTCCTGTGCTAGCAGGCCTGCAGCCTTAGGCTGCTCGCCTTTCCTGTTTTGTGCATTATGCAGCCCTGTAGCACCAGGCTTCATATTCACCAGGCTGTTGAGTAGTCGGCAGGCGCCCTGTAACCTTGGAGGCCAACTCTGGCATTACACCTCTCCATACACTGTGTGTTGAGTAAACTGTATTTGGTGAAAGTTGTATCTGTTACGTTCATGAACTTTAATAAACACCTCACTCTCTACTTCTGCGATTGAATTTTCATTCTTTCCCTCGTGCGCCATGTAATGGTGCACAGGGGTTCATGACAGAATGTCCCGACAATAAAAAAAAAACCCAGTGGAGTAGAGTGTGGTTTTTTTTCCCCCTTATCCTTCCCTCCTTTTACATGGACATAATGACTTGGACAGACAAGGAAGCCCAGGATTTGCTGGAGTAGGCGGTCTTCACCTTTCAGTGGTCTTGGTCTCCCGAGGAGCGGGAGTGGAAACGACTCTTCGCGGAGGACTTCGAGCAGCGCTACCCTCATCTCCGAGAGATCCATAGAGTAGACACCATCCTCTCTGTCATCCTTCCCGCTCCTGATGCAGAGCTGGAGGATTCCTCTTCGCGATCGGAGCTGGCCCGATCCCGTCAGAGGAAGACTTCTCCCCTCCTCGGACCTCCTTCGTCTCCCGGTCCAGCGTCCACCCAGCCTGCGGATGAGAAGACGGAGATGGAGTTGGATAGGGAGCAGCGCTCGTTATGTCTCCTGGAGGAGGTTCTCTCCTGGATGCAGACGCCCCGTCCCTCTTCGACAGCTCGTCAGGCTTGGGACACTGCAAGGAGGGTGATGGAGCGAGACAGCCTCTGGGATCATCCGGAGGCAATGGAGATCCTCCGGGACATCTTCGCTGCGACATGTGAGGAATCGGCTGAGGAGCTCCCGGTGCTCGAGCTCCTGGCGGCCACTTCGCTCTCATTTCCTGAGGACGCGGGATCTCTCTGCAAAGGTGACCCACTTCCCGGCACGAGGCTCCATGTTCCGGATTACCTCATCGCCGCATCACCTAAGAGGAGGAAAGGAAGGAAGCCCCGCAGCAAGAAGCGTCCAGTCCCGCATACTGCAGCTTCACCTTTCCACTCTGAGCAATGCTCCACTCCATCACGGGAGGAGACGGAGGACCATAGGCGGGCTCTCCTGGCTGAAACGGACCTCATCTTGGAGGTGAAGCTGTGGCTCCTCCTGGAGATGGCTGAGAGACTGAAAGAGCTTTCCCCGAGAGAGGAGGAGCTTCAACCCGACGAGGAACACCAGGAGAGTAGAGAGGATGCCTCAGAGGCTGCTGGGGTCCTCCAGTGCCAGGAGAGCAGGCAAGTTTCTTTTCATTCGAGTTACACAATCAATGAGCAATGTTGCCTGCCTCCTGGTGAGGAGACTCGAGGCGAGCAGGCCCCTGAGTTCTCCGCCCCAGTGGCATACAGTACTCTCCTGCCAGGTCTCAACGACTGTTCTCTATGTGCCCCATGAGCCCATCAGTCCTGGATCCAGGTCGCTCGGGGAAGGAGGAGCCAGAGGACCAGGAGGGTCCAGCCATTGGGCCAGCTAAGGAGTCGTCCACGGCCGCAACGCCAGAGGAACCAGAGGCGTGGAGGTCGGCGCACAACAGTTCCACTCCTGCTATCATCATCATACCCGTTGCGGGGGCTGCCACAGTGGAGTCGTCCCCTGGACCAGACCTGTAGCCGATGGGACCCGGGGCATCGTCGTCAGAGTCCTGGACGGAGGTAGAGCTTAAGCAAAAGCAGGTAGTCTCTCCTGTAGTTCATTTATTGATGGTGGAGGGATCTTGCCTGGATTTTGGTGAGGGGAGTCGGGTGTGGCTCCCAGCCACATCTGGATCCCCCTCGCTGGGCTCTGCCACTGCCAGTGACCCTAATCGCTCTCCCTCTCCTATCCCCTTCGAGCTCCATCCTAGGGTCACCGGAGAGGAGCAGCCACCACCTGGGCCACCCATTGACGATGAGGCGGGTCCAGCTTCCGTGGAGGGGGCCGACAGGGATGAGGCACCTGATGGACCGGAAGAACCCATGCACCCAGGATTACCAGAGTCCTGGACGGCGGTGGAGCCAGAGTTCAGGCAAGTGTGTTCCATTAAATCAGAAATTTCAATATTAATGTCACACTGCCCAACTCATGGTGAGGCGGACCCGGGGCAGCTCACAGTAGCCCTCAGGACCGCCACACCAGGCTCCAACACTGCCAGCGACCCTGACGCGGTGTTTCTCTTCCTCCCTTCAGACTCAGAGCCTCTGGCCAGGGTCGTTGGAGAGCTGTTGGAGGCAACCGAGTATCGGGGTTTGACTCCTGAGTAAGTGAGGAGCGTCACCTCCCTCGCTAGGGACTCCAGCACGGGTGCAGCAGAGCCACAGCTGGAGTCTACCGCGGGTGCAGCAGAGCCCCAGCTGGAGTCCACCGCCGGTGCAGCCACGTCCCAGACCGGGACCATCGCGGGTGCAGCCACATCCCAGAACAGGACCATCGTGGGTGCAGCCACGTCCCAGACGGTCCTCCTACGCCAAGCCTTGAATGGCAGGGGGGCTCCTGTTCCTTGGCTTGGCTGCCGATGTCCCCAAGTATGGAGGCTGTCTCTTCGCCATCCTTGCAGGTCCTGGTGGCTCCACCACACTGGTCAGCCACCCGAGGGACTTGGTTTATGGATCGGGTAGCCCATGGGCCTGGGCAGGCCGCTGGACACTATCCCACGCTGGATTTGGGACTTGGGCAGGCCACCCGATCTGCCACTCCTCACCACACTGGGGGCCTGGGACTCTGGACGACCCCCCGAACTTTGGACTTCCGGAGAGGGGGGTTAGTGCTCCAGGTTGGGGGTTTATTAGGAGGGATTGTTATTCATTCTGTTTTTGTACTATTGTATTTTCACGGGTTGCTTCCCTCCTAACCAGTTTTCCCCCACCTCCCACCCTGGGTTAGTGTTTATTGGCGGGGAGGAGGGGTTCCCTTGAGGGGTGTTGTCTCCCTTCTTTTTTGGCTGATGGTGCAGGGGTGTCTGGTCTCCACCCCTGGGGGGGGGGGGGGCTGTCAAGAATCCGGGTTGGAGGCCAACCCGATTCTGACTCATGGTTATGCTTTGACCTAGTTTCCTCCTGACAGCTCGGGCACGCCCCCTCCTCCTGTCAAGCTCCGTCAGCTGTACTCACTGAGTCTCTCTCTCACACACACACACACACACACACATACTCGTGCTCCATTCACTCTCATTCACATGCGCTCTCACACACCTGTTCCCAATCAGTTCTGCCCACGCATTCACACCGGCAATCTCTTTCCTCATTAGCGTTTGGAGTATCTGTTGGCGACCACTGAGGAAGGAGATTGTCGGGACATTCCCCTTCATACATGGCAGCGTGTTCCTCTGCGTATGTTCTTCCACTCCCAGTGTTCTACCCAGCCTGACACTTCAAGATGATCCATACCTTGGCGTTACGGCTGGTCCGCTTCTCTCTCTCTGCCTCTGGACTGCACGGCTCACCACGATTTAACTCCAGACCTGTAAGTGTTCTTAGCCTCTCTCCTGTGCTAGCAGGCCTGCAGCTTTAGGCTGCTCGCCTTTCCTGTTTTGTGCATTACGCAGCCCTGTAGCACGCAGCCCTGTAGCACCAGGCTTCATATTCACCAGGCTGTTGAGTAGTCGGCAGGCGCCCTGTAACCTTGGAGGCCAACTCTGGTATTACACCTCTTCATACACTGTGTGTTGAGTGAACTGTATTTGGTGAAAGTTGGATCTGTTACGTTGGTGAACTTTAATAAACACAGCACTCTCTACTCCTGCGATTGGGTTTTTCATTCTCTCCCTCGTGCACCTCCAGTGGCTTGAGGCCCCTGGTGGCACCGGGGATGGCAGTCCCACTCATAGCCACAAAAACTGTGTATTCATCCTCAGTTTGCAGCTGAGGAGAAGGGTGTCTAGCAACTGCAAGTTGTACGATTGTCTATTTGCGCTAAAATATCTACCCATATTAATAAAACGAGTAATGCGAGTAACACATTTGATCAAATTTTAGTAACTGTAATGCATTACTGAATTTTTAAACAGTAATTTCTTTACACAGCACGTTACTGCATAATTAGTGGCGCATTACACGTGTTACTCCCAACACTGGCAATGCACTCCTGTGTACTTTATTCATCTCCCTGACTATCCCACTTTTTCTTTGTTAAACTCTTCCTTTGACCACTTAGCTGTACCTCCTCATTCCACCACCAAGTCTCCTTGTCTTCTTTCCTCTGTCCAGAGGATACACCACATACCTTTCTACCCATTTCCTTCAATACCTTTGCTGTGCTTTCCCAGTCAACTGGCAATTCTTCCCTACCACCCAGAGCCTGTATCAACTCCTTCTTGACCTCTGTGAAACCTTCTCCCTTCTGTAACTTCCCCCACTTAATCTTTGGCTCTGCCTTCACTCTCTACATCTTCTTGCTTTCCAGAGTCACCCTACAGACCAGAGTGGTGGCCTAGGGGTAAAGCATTTGCCCCACAACTGGGGGGTCGGGGTTCAAATCCTGGCCAGGTCATGCAAAAGACCATACAAAAGTGAAACTTCCTGCCATCCAGCTTGGTGCTTGGCAAAAATGGAACGGAGGATCGAAATGTGGGCGGCAGTGGCTCAGGAGGTAGAGCGGGTCATCCAAAAACCAGAGCTTTGGCGGTTCGAATCCCGCTCTCCCCAGCCATTCTGCCGTTGTGTCCCTGGGCAAGACACTTTACCCACCTTGCCTCCAGTGTCCATGACACTAGGTATGAATGTGTATAAATGTTCGGTAGTGGTTGGAGAGGCTGTTGGTGCAGATTGGCAGCCACGTTTCCATCAGTCTGCCCTAGGGCAGCTGTGGCTACAGTAGTAGCTTACCACTACCATTGCCTGTTTGTGGAGTGAATGAATAATGGATTTTCATTGTAAAGCACTTTGGGTTTCTTGAAAGGTGCTATATAAATCACCCTTATTGTCATTCAACTGTACAACCAATCATGTACAGTAGAACGAGATTGTGTTTTACCTATCTACTGTGTTAATCACACACACCCCAAGTGCAGAATCAGAGGGCCGCTGCCATGCAAGGCACCGCCACAAATTTCCCTCCTCCATTCCATTATTGCTGAGCACCAAGCTGGACGGCAGGAAGTTCCACTTTTATATGGTCTTCGGCATGACCCGGTCGGAATTTGAACCCCTGCCTCCCGGGTGTGGGGTGGACGCCCTACCAACTGAGCCACCATTCCGGTAGTGGAAACCCTTATTATTACAGACTACTATCCAATGCTGCCTAGCTACATTCTCCCCTGCCACCATCTTGCAGTCTCCTTTCTCTTTCAGATTTCTCCTGTATAAGATGTAGTCCACCTGTGTGAATCTTCCTCCACTCTAGTAAGTCACTCTATGATCCTCTCTCTTCTTGAAGTATGTGTTCACCACAGCCATTTCCATCCTTTTAGCAAAATCCACTACCATCTGTCCTTCCACATTTCTCTCTTTAACACTATATCTACTCAACACCTCCTCATCACCTCTTTTCCCTTCGCCTACATGCCCATTAAAGTCCACTCCAATCACGCTCTATCCCTCCTGGGAACACTCTCTACTACTTCATCCAACTTACTCCAGAATTCCTCTTTCTCTTCTACCTTCAAAGACCGCCACCAGTGCTGCTAACTGACAGGGTGCTGGTGGAAATTGGGCTACTGTTGGTCAAAGATCGAGGAGGAGAAGACGGGAAAGGCGTGTTAGGAGGGAGAGAGAGAAAAGGAAAGACAGAAGTGTGGAGGTGAGAGTCAGGAAGATGGCCGACACAGAGCGAGCACACAGCGTGGTGGGTCCTGCATGTAAGCTCAAAAAAACAGCTGAAACTACAGCAAAACCTCTACATCTCTTACAATCCCACCTCTTAACTGCTCCCTTACTCCTGTACTTAATTCTAAGTACAGTATGACATCTGCTCTCAACAACAAAATGCAGGAACAACTCCACTCCACAGGTAAAGGAAGCCATTATCTCTTGTACACAAGTTACCTGAACAAAGGACATGCCAGACTGTCAACTTACCATGGGCAATCTTGCACAGTCAACGGCTTTGTGAGATAATTCCAACTCAGCATTACCTTGCTGCTGGCAGGTGACGTGGAAATAAACCCAGGACCGGTGGCCATGGACCTGTGTGTGAGACAGACACCACCCATGCTAACAGGAATAGCATGGCTAACGCTTCCATCATCAGCGGAGACATCGAGACCACAATTGTTTACGGGACCAGCATTGACACGAGCACTATTGCCAGTGGAATTAATGCCACGCCCACTACCAGTACTGGCTGCACTAAGGTGGCCCACACCCACACCAACCAGCACCGCTGCAGCCCTGCAGCCCACCAATATCACTGTGGTGTGGCAGCCTGATGGCGTCATCATGGACCAACAGCAGAACTGAGTGGACTGGCGATTGACCCTTGTCCCCGCAACCAGCCCTCCTCACCATGGCGCAGTGGAGAACCCACATCACCAGATGGCGAGATATTGCAGCTCCGCTGCTGGCCCTTAGCACCGAGACACAACGGCTGGTCTCGGCCATTGGGTCGGTCTCTGCTGCAGCAGCCCAGCGCACAGACTCCAACACAGTGGCAATACAACAACCAGCCAGCAGTGAGTGTAAAACTCATCAGAGAAATCCTGTGCAAAAAAAAACATAGGTTGTTAAAAGTTTTTCAAACCCTTAGCCAGGCAAAATGAATTTGGGACCCTCAAAGTAAAAAAAAAAAAAAAAAAAAAAAGGTCTGCTTGGGGGGAACTTAAATGTGCGGCGCATGGTCTCCAAACGTGAACAACTAGAACATCTGCTGATAAACTCTAATATTGATTTTATTAGTCTGCCTGAAACCTGGTTATCATCCTCGTCACCTGAAACTGTTGTTGCCATGCTTGACTATAATGTGTATTGGAAAGACAGGGAGAAAGGAAAAGGTGGAAGAGTTTTACTATATGTTAAAGACACCTTAAAATGTAATTAGATTGAATGGTTTAAAGATCTAAGTCTAGAATGTGTAGGAGTTAACATTAAGTTGTCAGCCAATATGACCTTCACTGTTATTTGTTTATATCACAAACCCTCCTCTAGAACTGATTTTTATGACCAATTTAAAATGCTTCTTAATCAATGCAATCCTAAAAATGAATAAATGTTATTGGGTGATTTTAATATAAACTGGGATGACAAAAAAGTAACTAACTAACTCAGTTAATAGATAAACCAACCAGAGTCACAAGCCAGTCAAAAACCAAAATTGATTTACTTTTTACAAATAGACCTGAAAGAATCTCCCAGACTTATAACCTTTTAACAGGACTGTCTGACCACAATATAATATTAGCAGCAAGAAAACTTCTACGGAAACAGCTTTCAAATCCATTTAAGAAGTCATGAGGTAACACAGTAAATTATATAATCCCCAAAAACCAACAACAAAACAACAATGGCAATAAACGAAATTGAATGTAGGAAATCACCTCCTCAAATGACATAAATCACAGCAATGATTTTTTTTATAACAAAAATCAAAGAGGTTATTGCAGCATTTTCAAAACAAGGAAAAAACAGAAGATGAATCAGTTTACCATGGCTCAACTCCGAATGTCTACAGCTAATGAAGACCAGAGATCAACTTCTTAAAATACCTCTAAAAACAGGTTTAACAACAGACAGACAAAAATTTATGTCTGCTAGAAATAAGGTAACACAAACTCTGAGGAAGGCTAACGCAAACTTTTTTGTGACCATTACTGAAAATGCAAAAGGAGATGGCAAAAAAAATTACAATTGACAAAAAAAATTTGTCAAAAAATTAACAAATTGACTAATAAACAGAACAAAAATGATGACGGAGGCATGTAACTTAATATTAATAACAAAGTGGTACAGAATCACACGGTCATTGCTACAGAGTTTAATAACATTTTCATAAACTTTGTGCCAGAAATATCCAATTCATTTAATCCACCTGATCATAATTATAGTCCTATTAACCCCTCACAACCAGTTTTTAATATATTAGAAATAATTGGAAATGAAGTCGCAAATATCATCAGCTCATAGAATAGCTCAAAAGCAACAGATGAACATGGTCTTAACACCAAATTTTTTACAAGAAAATAAAGAATCTCTCATTTGTCAAATTACTCTTTTAATCAATCTGTCAATCAAACATGCTATCATCCCAACTGCTTGAAAGGTAGAAGTGGTCAGACCAATTTTCAAAATAGGGAGTAAAACTGATATAAACAGCAACAGACCAATCAGCATCTTACCTGTCATCTCCAAAATAATTGAAAAATGGGTGGCCACACAAATATGTAAACATCTGAATTATGGGAACACCCTCCTGCATCATGCACAGTTTGGGTTCCATGCCCACCACTCAACAGAGTCTGCAATAAGCTTGTTTTTAGAGAAAATTAAATCTTTCTTAGAGAAGTGCAATTGTGTAGGTGCTGTGTTTTTAGATCTGAAGAAGGAATTTGACATAGTTGACCACAACATTCGTTTAACTAAACTTAGTTTAATGTTTCAGAACATGCTATCAAATGGATGAAATCCTGTTTAACCAACAGACAGCAATGTGTAATGGTCAACAGTGTCAAATCGCCATATTTGAAATGTCAAATGGGTGTGCCACAAGGCTCCATACTTGGACCAATATTATTCTCCCGATACATAAATGATTTACCAAATGCATGCAGAAACATTCATATACAGATGTATGCAGATAACACGGTAATATTCACAGATGCAAAAACCAGAGAAGAAGCCACCAGTATTCTTACAACAGCGATGACCCAAATCCATGACTGGCTGAATAATTCATGTCTCCTATTAAACACTAATAAAACTGTTTGCATGATGTTTACCAAACAAGAATCAAATATTACAAACGCAAACATTTTCTTAAAAGGGGAGGGGCTGCAACTAGTCAATGAATTTAAGTACCTCGGAGTGATTTTAAGACTCCTCATTAACCTTTAACAAACACATCAAAAAAATCTCAAACATAATCAAATTCAATCTAAGAAATGTTCAACAAATTACACCATCACTGAAAGTTAGTGTGAACAAAATGTTTCTGCATTCTCACACATCAGTTACTATTTTACCAACTGGTCACTCAGTCGTGCAACCTTAATCAAACCCATTAAATCTTTATACAAAAAAGCCATAAAAATCTTTGATAAGAAAGAGCCCACATATCACTGCTGTCACATTTACAAGAATTACAATTTTCTGTCTTTTGAAAATTATAAAATTCTCAAACTTGCCTGTTCAGTTTATAAAATATTAAATGGCTATGCATGACATAATGCACGGTTCAGGAGACACACACGCAGGCTCAGGGTAGATCTAATAGCTTTATTAACAACAAGTGTGTATGAATGTGTGTCTGCGGGGTGTGAATGTATTGGTGGTGGCGTCTGCGTCGGGCACGGAGGCAGGAGGCCGTACAGCCGGACAACCCTATGGGAGAAGCAAAGGGAGAAGAGTGACGGGCACCACACCAACACAGGAGATATGCAAATGGTGACTGGCTTACTTGGGATTAGCAGGTGGCTGGCACAGCAAGGATGAGGTCCGGTAGACAGCGACCTGGAACGCCCGGTGCAGCAGCGAGGGAATGGAGGCGGAGAGGAGTGGTCCGCCGCCGGGAAATCCACCTGTGCACAGGGGAGCAGACTGGGAGAAGAATGAGGTAAGAGCTTCTTACCAGAATGTTTGCTGAGCGGTAGAGATTCCTAACAGCAATTGTAACGAGTGAAGACTGACGGCTTCAGGCCGAAGCCCAGGGCGAGGCAGCTTAAATCCCTCGCCGCTGATGAGGTGCAGGTGTGTGTGCAGCTGGCGCCGCAGATGAGCGGCGAGGCGTGACAGTACTCCCCCCTCTAGCAGCGCCTCCTGGCAATGGTTTCTCCGGGTGCGCTCGGTGGAACTCAGTTATGAGGGACGGGTCCAACACAAATGACGAGGGTACCCATTGCCGATGTGAAGGCCCATATCCCTCCCAGTCCACCAAGTACTGCAACCCACGACCCCGGCGCCGGGAGTCCAGGATAGAAGAGACAGGCCAGGCCGGATGACCATCAATCATCCGGGGCGCGGGCTGCGCAGCAGGAGGAGGGCAAAGGGGGTCGGAGACTGCCAGCTTCACCTTGGATACGTGGAAGGTGGGATGGATGCGGAGGGAGGGGGGAATAGCTACACGCACAGCCACTGGGTTGATAATCCTGGTGATGGGGTATGGGCCCATAAAACGCTGTGCCAGCTTCCTCCTCTCACCCTTTAAAATGACGTCCTGGGTTGACACATAGACACGCTGGCCCACCTGGTACGCTGGGGCAGCTCTTCTGTGCCTGTCTGCCGTGGTTCTGTTGCGCTCCGCCGTGCGTAAAAGCGCATTGCGCGCTGACGCCCAGATGGAGCGGAACTGCCTGAGGTGCGCCCGAACTGAGGGAACAGTTACCTCACTCTCCTGCGCTGGGAAAAGAGGGGGGTCGTAGCCCAGGGACGCCTTAAAGGGAGACATCCCTGTGGCAGAAGAGCGGGCGGTGTTGTGGGCGTACTCAACCCAGGCGAGATGGTTACTCCAGGATGCAGGCTTAGACGCAGTGACGCAGTGGAGCGCAGCCTCCAGCTCCTGGTTGGTCCGCTAACACTGCCCGTTGGTTTGGGGGTGATGGCCGGAGGAGAGGCTTACCTTGGCTCCCAGGGCGTTGCAAAATGACCTCCAAAGAAGGACCGTTGAAGGAGGTCGATCATCCGGGAGGAACCAGGGTGGCAGGTGAGCTTATACGTATGTAGCCAGTGGATGACCTCCCCCCGAACCGTGGATGGCACGAAAAGCCTCCCCTCCGGTCCGCCGCCAGGGTCAGGTTCCACTTCCTGCGCCTTCTGGATCTTGCTTTCAATGTCCCAAGTGACGGCTCCCACGATGCACGACCTGGGCAGGATGGTGTGGACCGTGTCCTCAGACGCCTCAGGGGCAAATTGCCTAGAGGGGGCGTCGGGCAGGCCGTTCTTGGAGCCAGGCCTGAAGGTGATGTTAAAGCGGAACCTGGCAAAGAACAAGGACCAACGCGCCTGGCGGGCGTTCAGGCGCTTGGCAGATCTCAAGTATTCCAAGTTCTTGTGGTGAGTCAGGACCACAAACGGCAGGTCCGCCCCCTCTAGCCAGTGACGCCACTCCTGCAGCGCGAGCTTGATGGCGAGGAGCTCTCTGTCCCCCACGTCGTAGTTCCGTTCCGCCGGGGACAAGCGCCGAGAGAAGAAGGCGCAGGGCCATTTGACTCCGTCATCTGGCGACCGCTGAGATAGAACCGCCCCCACTCCCGTGTCCGAAGCATCCACTTCCACGATGCATTGCAGCGACGGGTCAACTTGGCTAAGGACCTGGGAGGAGGAGAACTCCGCCTTCAGCGCCTGGAAAGCAGCCACGGCCTCTTCGGTCCACCGGAACGGGACCTTAGGGGACGTGAGGCGGGTCAGAGGGCCGACGACGGTGCCAAAATTTGGGACGAAGCGGCGGTAGAAATTAGCAAACCCAATGAATTGTTGCACCTGTTTTCTCGATGTAGGTGTGGGTCATTCCACCACCGCCTTCACCTTCACTGGGTCCGGAAGCACCTGGTCGTGGGAGATGACGAACCCGAGGAAGGACGTTGTCTTAGCGTAGAATTCACATTTTTCAGCCTTCACATTTTTCAGCCTTCACATACAGCCGGTTCTCCAGCAGCCTTTGGAGGACCCGTCTCACATGGACCCGGTGCTCGTCCCTGGATTTGGAGAAGATGAGGATGTCATCCAGGTAGACGAACACAAATAGGCCAATGAAATCCCGGAGGACGTCATTTATTAGGCGCTGAAAGACGGCTGGAGCGTTGTTCAACCCGAACGGCATCACCAGGTACTCGAAGTGGCCGTTCGGGGTACGGAAGGCTGTCTTCCACTCATCTCCCTCCCGGATCCGGACGAGGTGGTATGCGCTGCACAGATCCAGCTTGGTGAACCAAGTCGCCCCCTGGAGGGAGTGGAAGGCGGTGTCCATAAGTGGCAGGGTGTAGCGGTCCTTCTCCGTAATATCATTCAGGGCGCGGTAGTCGATACAAGGACGGAGGGAACCATCCTTCTTGCCCACGAAGAAGAACCCTGCGCCTAATGGAGATGAAGAGGGACGGATAATTCCAGCACTCAGCGATTCCTTGAGGTAGGAATTCATGGTCTCCTTCTCCGGCGCCGACAGGCTGTAGAGTCGCCCAGAGGGTAAGGGTGCCCCCTGGCGGATGTTTATAGCACAGTCGTAGGGCCTGTGTGGGGGAAGAGACATCGCCTTGCTGAAAACCATACCCAGGTCGTGAAATTCTGATGGCACCAGGGAGAGATCCGGGGGCGCAGCATCCATAGTTGTTGGAGAAGAGGATGGAGAGCAGGCAGCGGATTGCTAGCAGGTGCTCATGCAGAAGGTACTCCATGCCGATACCCTGGAGGACTTCCAATCCAGGACGGGGGTTATGGAGGCGAAGCCAGGGGTACCCCAGGATGACGGGCGACACAGAGTTGGGGAGGACGTAGAAGGTGATTTCCTCCCGGTGGTTCCCAGAGATGATCACAGGGACAGGGACGGTCTGATGTGTTACTCTCCCCAGGGAGACATGGGAGAGGTTGACCAGGGCGAGAGGAGATTTGAGGACTTGGCAACGGATGCCCAATCGGGTTGTCAGGCTTTGTGAAATAAAGCTGCCCTCCGTGCCCGAATCCACCAGTGCATGAGTGAGGTGCCCAGTGGAGTTGTGACAAAATTGGACGGGCAGCTTCAATTGGGAGAGGGGATTTAACCGATTGATGTCTGCGAAGCCCCCTACAGTGACTCGCGGACCCCGCCGTTTGGCTTCTGTGGGCAAAGCACCACCGTGTGTTGGCTGTCTCCACAATACATGCAGAGACCCAACTCACGGCGGCGTTGTCTCTCCGCAGGAGGGAGCTTTGTCCAGCCCGTCACCATCGGCTCCGACTCCTCGGGGCGCGATGGTGGCGGCGACGCCAGGGGGCGAGCTTGGGACAGGCGCGACGAGGCACCACGAGATCGAGAAGAAGACGACTTCCGCTCCGAGGTGCGCTCGCGCAACCTGTTATCCAGGCTGATCGCTAGGGACGTTAGCTCCGCTAAAGTCTCCGGGATGTCCCGCCCAGCCAGTTCGTCCCTCAGACCATCATTGAGACTGCGGAGGAAGAGGCCGCAGAATGAACGTTCATCCCAGCCTAACTCCTCCGCCGCTACCCGGAAGTCGATTGCGTAGTCAGCTGCCGACCGGCTTCCCTGCTGGAGGCTGAGAAGCCGATCGACCTGAACGCTCTCAGTACGAGAATGATCAAAGACTTCCAGGAATTGTCTCACAAATTGCCCATAGGTGAGGGTGGCGTAACTGGCCCTCGCCATTACGGCATAAGCCCAAGTTAGCGCTCGCCCCTCCAGGAGATTCCCAATGTAGCCAATTCGGCTATGGTCTGAGGGAAAATCTCCGGGCACACGGTGGAACACGGACTCACACTGCATTATAAACCCCCGTGCTCCGCTGAGCTTACCGCTAAAGCGGGCGGGGGTCGGAATGGGTGTGAGCCGAACCGGTGCTACCGAAGCTGGCTGGACGGCCGCTGGAGCAGCAGGAGCCGCGCCGCCCTGACGAGCCGGGAGGAACGGCTGTTGGGGGTCCAAGCGGTCCAATCGGTTAGTAATGATGATTAATTGATTAAGGATCACCTGTTGCTGGTGGGCTATTAGGTCCACTCGAGCCTCGAGGGTGGAAAGTCGGCGTGTGAGCCCGCCGTCTGCCGAGCCACTCTGCTGAAGCCGTACTGACATAATGCACGGCTTAGGAGACACACACGCAGGCTCAGGGTAGATCTAATAGCTTTATTAACAACAAGTGTGTATGAATGTGTGTCTGCGGGATGTGAATGTATTGGTGGTGGTGTCTGCGTCGGGACTGACTGGGAGAAGAATGAGGTAAGAGCTTCTTACCAGAATGTTTGCTGAGCGGTAGAGATTCCTTACAGCAATCGTAACGAGTGAAGACTGACGGTTTCAGGCCGAAGCCCAGGGCGAGGCGGCTTAAATCCCTCGCCGCTGATGAGGTGCAGGTGTGCGTGCAGCTGGCGCCGCAGATGAGCGGCGAGGCGTGACAATGCACCCCCTGGAGAATACGTTGAACTGAGGACTGTCACCAGTACAACCCCCAGAGCAATCACTAGAGGAGACTGTGAGGTCCCCCACAGATGCACCACATTTGCTAAATCTGTGCTATCAGTGAGGGGCACCAAGATCTGGAATAATATACCACCTGAAATCAGAGAACGTACCACACTAAACACTTTTAAGATGCTTTGTAAAAATAGGCTTTGAAACAACCAAAACTGTACCCATAACTAGTGGTTGCTCTGCAGCATATGCATACATTGGTTTGAAAAAGTGTTTGCCCCCTTCCTGATTTCTCTTTTTTTTTGTATGCTTGTCACACTTAAATGTTTCAGATCATCAAACAAATTTAAATATTAGACAAAGATAACACAAGTAAACACAAAATGCAGTTTTTAAATGAAGGTGTTTATTATGAAGGGAAAAAAAAATCCAAACCTACAGGGCCCTGTGTGAAAAAGTGATTGCCCCCTAAACCAGGGGTCTCAGACTCATTCCATGGAGGGCCAAGACCCTGTAGGTTTTACCTCCACCCAATGTCTTCAGTAGGTGTTTTCATTGATCAGCAATCAGTGGGAAGACATTCAGTGAAATCACCTGTTGAAGACACTGGGTGGAGGTAAAACCTACAGGGTCTTGGCCCTCCATGGAATGAGTTTGAGACCCCTGCCCTAAACCATACTAACTGGTTTGGGCCACCCTTAGCAGCAACAGCTGGAATCAAGCATTTGCGATAACTGGCAATGAGTCTTTTACAGCACTGTAGAGGAATTTTGGCCCACTTAGCTTTGCAGAATTGTTGGAATTCACCCACATTGGAGGGTTTTTGACAATGAACCACCTTTTTAAGATCATGCCACAGCATCTTAATTGGATTCAGATCAAAATTTTGACTAGGCCACTCCAAAGTCTTCATTTTGTTTTTCTTAAGCCATTCAGAGGTGGACTTGCTGGTGTGTTTTGTATCATTGTCCTGCTGCAGAACTCAAGTGCGCTTCAGCTTGAAGTCACAAACAGATGGCTGGACATTCTCCTTCAGGATTTTTTGGTAGACAGCAGAATTCATGGTTCCATTTACCAAAGCAAGTCTTCCAGGTCCTGAAGCAGCAAAACAGCCCCAGACCATCACTCTACCACCACCATATTTTACTGTTGGTATGATTTTCCTTTTCTGAAATGCTGTGACACACACATTCTAAAAAGTTCAACTTTTGTCTCATCAGTCCACAGAATATTTTCCTAAAAGTCTTGGGGATCATCAAGATATTTTCTGGCAAAACTAAGACGAGCCTTTATGGGGTTTTTTTTTGCTCAGCAGTGGTTTTTGTCTTGGAATTCTGCCATGCAGGCCATTTTTGCCCACTCTCTTTCTTATGGTGGAGTCATGAACACTGACCTTAACTGAGGCAAGTGAGGCCTAGAGTCCTTTGGATGTTGTTTTGGGGTCTTTTGTGACCTCTTGGATGAGTCGTTGATGCACTCTTGGGGTAATTTTGGTTGGCCAGCCACTCCAGGGAAGGTTCTCCACTGTTCCATGTTTTTGCCATTTGTGGATAATGGCTCTCACTGTGGTTTGCTGGAGTCCCAAAACTTCAGAAATTACTTTCTAACCCTTTCCAGACTGATAGCTCTCAATTACTGTTTCTAATTTGTTCCTGAGTTTCTTTGGATTGCAGCATGAGGTCTAGCTTTTGAGGATCTTTTGGTCTGCTTCTATTTGTCAGGCAGGTCCTATTTAAGTGATTTCTTGATTGAGAACAGGTGTGGCAGTAATCAGACCTGGGTGTGGCTAGAGAAATTAAACTCAGCTTTCCAAAGATGTGATAAACCACTTTTAATTTACACACGTGGACAAAATTGTTGGTACCCCTCTGTTAATGAAATCAAAAACCACAGTGGTCACAGAAATAACTTGAATCTGACAAAAGTGGTAATAAATAAAAATTCTATGAAAATTAACCAATGAAAATCAGACAATGCTTTTGAATTGTGGTTCAACAGAATTTTTTAAAAAACAAACTCATGAAACAGGCCTGGACAAAAATGATGGTACCCTTAACTTAATATTTTGTTGCACAACCTTTTGAGGCAACAACTGCAATCAAACAATTTCTGTAACTGTCAGTGAGACTTCTGCACCTCTCAGCAGGTATTTTGGCCTGTTCCTCATGAGCAAACTGCTCCAGTTGTCTCAGGTTTGAAGGGTGCCTTCTCCAGACGGCATGTTTCAGCTCCTTCCACAGATGTATATTT